>VUQJ01024888.1:22576-36711 GCA_015108635.1 Andinoacara biseriatus
ACTTGAGTAAAATCAGCCTGTTTTTGTTGTTTTTCACAGCACGGAGGAGCTGGCTGCACCACCCAGCAGAGACAGAGGCCCTGGGTCATGTGCTCCAGGTGTGTCTCAGCAACATATTTCAGATTTTTTGATTTGTGGATTAATAACATTTACCTGTTTGTCCTGTCAGATGTTCCTCATCTCGAACAGCAGGGGGCAGTAGAGCACAGTGAGGGCAGCAGAGCAGCTGAGGTAAAGAATGATGCGACACACTGAGGACATACGTATTTACTTCCCCACAGAAAACACTGATAGTCCACAAAGGTTAGCCCACACCCTCCAGCTGTTAGTCCTACAAGTCCTTCTGATGGAGTCTCAGCAAACTCCCCATTAGGGTCAAATACCATCAGTTTCTGAGACTAAATGTGGCTCCACCTGTGCGTGACTCCATCAGCAGTAAGAGAGAGAGAACGTTGGAGATGCATGACCGTCAGGTGATCTGCTGTGATGTTGTGTAGCTGCAGGGCGTGGGGTCACTGAAGGTCACTATCCAGCAGAGCAGTGAGAGCCGAGAGTTTGGACAGATGGACAGGATGGCTGAGAGACAAACAGGTGGTCTGCAGTGTCACGTCTGTAACCACACCTGTCGCTCTCTGCAGGTAATAAACACTCAACACTTCCTTCTCTCTGCCTTTATCTGTGTTACCTGTCAGGTCAGGTGTCCACAGCACACCTGTTAAACCCAGTTTGATGGTGCCTCAGAGACCTCTCTCCACTCAGACCTGAAGTCTGACTGGTTTGTCTCAGCTCTTTGGTTTTGTTTTTTTCTGGTTGTTTATGAGCTTCATGCAATAAACACCACACTGAGTCCTTGTCCACTGGGTGGTGGCGGGCCTGCAGCTCAGTGTGGATTCATCCACAGAGGTTGCTTCATTACAACTCTGCTCTAACCTGGAGAAAGAAGATGCTCTGTAAACACACTGAAGTGTCCCCACACACACCTCAGTCTGCACATCTGTCTGCTGTAAAGCTGTGAACGTAGACTGCTGTGGACATTAGACCATGTGACACCAGGTGGCGGTATCTGCAGGTGTGGACAGGTCCTCACAGGGGTTTGTTTAAATGTGGCTTCTATGTGTGTTTTCCAGCTGTTTCAGGAGCACATGTCAGGATCTGAACACGTGAAGAAGCTGCAGGAGATCACACACACCATCCACCTCAACACACACGCACTGCAAGACAGGTACACACACACACACACACACCAAAGGTCATCAGTGCTCTGTATAAGTACCTGGAAACAGGTCTCACATGGAGACATGTGACTGCTCAGAGACAGAGTTGGAACAGAAGGTTAGCAAGGTGGTTTGTAAGAATTTTTTGTTGTAGATAAACCTGCCGCACTGGGGCTAAAAATGGAGAAACTCTGACTTTAGTTTGAAAACCTTCAGGTGTGTTCCTCTGCCAGCAGGGGCTGTCGACCTGAAGCGCAGCGCTGGTGTGACACCTGTCAGACTCACTTCAGTGGTGATGTCATCATCCATCGACGGACGAAACAACACAAGGTGAGAGGCGAGTGATGCGATGATGGCAGATTAGCACTGGCAGACCTCCTCACCTCCTCCTGTCTGTGTGTGTGATCCAGATGTGCAAACAGCTGTGCCGCCCCTTCTGCCCGGTGTGCAGACGTCACTTCAGGACGCCCAGGAAGTTTGTGGAGCACATGAAGTCACCAGAACACAAACAGCAGGTCAGTGGGGGGCGCCGTGGGTCAGGTGACGGGTGAAAGCGGCTGCTGTGAGACTGCTGGTGGCACAAACTGGGTGCTTCAGGCTTTATTGAGGTGTTTCTAATACTGTGAAGAACGGTCAAACTTTTATTGGCAGATGCAGCAAATGCTTCCACTGTCGGTGTTTCCAGAGTTCGTCCGTTGTCTACCTGCTTTATAAGGACCGGCCACAGATTCTTGATCAGATGAAGATCTGAGGAGTTTCCTGTTTGATGAGCTCTGAGCTCCATCATGCTGGAAAGATGTTGGTCTGTGAGGAGGATTTTGTGTTGGTCAGGCTTTAGACAGCAGAAGACCACAAACTGATCAGAGTGGAGCTCTGATGAGGCAGGAGAGGATCTCCATCCGTCAGGACTTGACCAGAAGCTGAGATCCAGCATGCCGTGGAAGAGCTGGGTTGGCGCTGTAAATACCGACTCTCTGCTCTCGTCTGACTGATTTGCCAGTGAAGTCTTTGAAACTGTTCACTGAATCATAGAAACATGTAGAAGTCATGAACACAAGCTGAAATTGTCTGAAACACTAAACTTGTGTCACTGCCAGAACATTTGGCCCCGACTGTAGCTCCTCACTCAGCCTGTGCTCCAACAGTGGTGGAGGCAGCGTGCTGCACAGCTGCAGGAGCAGCACCATCGCTCCTCTGTGGGATAGCCGGGCTTTCACACACAAACACAGCAAACCTGTTTAATCTCTGTTTCCTCCCAGGTGCACCTGGAGGAGGCTCAGGAGGAGGAGCTCATCACTGTGGATGCTGTCGGCTGCTTTGAAGAAGAAGAGGAGGAGGAGGAAGGAAGAAGAGGAGGAGCAGGTAGTTGAGGAAGAAGTAGACGTAGCTGAGGGAGAAGAGGATGCAGGGACAGAGGAGTCAAAGGAGGAGGCATCAGAGGTAAAAACTGGATGTTCTGTGATGTCATCAGTTAAATCAGATGATTCAGGACTGACCAGTTAAAATGGTTTCAGATGGCAGAGGAGGAAGAGGTGGAGGACAGCGGAGAATACGACTCCAACGCCACATACGGTACGTCCCCGTTTCAGCAGCAGGTCATTAAACGTGCCGATTGAGCTCTTGTAATGAAAACTGTCTGTCTCTCCACAGGAAGTAGTTTTGTGGTTCCTGTTTGCGGCTTTGTTTGTCGACTCTGCAAAAAGTTTTTCTACAGTGAATCTGCAGCTCGACGCACACACTGCAGGACACACACACACTACCTCCACCTGCAGGTAACACACACACACAGAGCTGTGGTATTTTAATGTACTTGCTGATTCAGGGCATTTTAAAATTTTTATATGGATTTTATATTTTAAAGGCGGGGGGTCTTAAATGTTTTTGTTTTTTTGTATTATGCTGTCCTAACACTTAACTGTGTCAATGAACAGTCCGGAGGAGGAGGAGGAGTAGTAGTAGTAGTAGTAGTAGTAGTAGTAGTAGTAGTAGTAATAGTAGTAGTAGTAATAGTAGTATGCGTCAACCTGAGCAGGTTCGCATCAGTGCAGACACACCTGGGAGGCAGGTACAGGACAAAGCTTAGGCAGTCAAAAATAAGTGGACACATTGTTCTCTGACTGAAATCTCAACGCTGCCATGTTTGGTTTATTTCCCCACACTTTTAATAATGCATCATGAAGAAGATGGAGGAGAATAATTAAATTGCAATATAAAAGAAAAGATGTTATGAGAACAGAAGCTGCACGGAAGTCTGTAAAAGCTTCACACAGGTGCAATAATCTTGACGCCTCTGAGTAAACTCACCTGTGGCCCAATGAATACATCTCACCCCTACCTGCAGGCTTAACTGATAGGCTCTCACAAACATTACAGCACGCACACACGCAGGTAAACCAACTGACTATTGCTTGCTGTTTTAGAGCCATCGTGCTCGGAGGAGGAGGAGAGGACAGAGAGATGAAGAAAAGGGCAGTGGTGCTCCGACCTGATAATCTCACCGTTTCCCATAATGCATCTGAGCTTCCTGAAGGACTGAAGACTTTTTCTTTCTTTTTTTTTAATAACACTTGTGACTGAGTGCTGCTATTCATGGATCAGAACACATGTAAATAATAAATATTTGATATGTGATGTCATTCTACAGTAATTACACAATTACATAATGACTGAAAAATTTTCATATTGGGTCCACGTGGCATGCTGCACCCAGCACGGCCACAGGGGCCGCTCTCCCCTCTGAGCGCGGAGGATTGTGGGTCTGGGGAGGCAGCAGCATCAGCGGGGCATCTTCATCATCACTGCGGGTCGGACCGGGACGTGAGCTGGGAGCTGTTTATCCGCATTGAAGTGCCTTATCGTCGGAGCCGGAGATGGGACACGGAGACCTCATGAGCCAGGCGGAGGATGTAGCGGACCAGGTGAGCGCCTGTGCCCGGGAAGTGCGCTCCTTCGGTCGGACACATTCTGTGCTGGGACTTGGTGTGGATGTGTCAAACATCTGGCAGTTCAAAGCTCGGCGATTACTGCTAGAAAATAAATGTAATCTGCTAAAAAACCGGAGTATGAACTCCCCATTTTGAGAACTTTGTTGGTCTCAAAGGAACTTTTCTGAAGTTTGAAGCGGAGCCGCAGGTTGGGTGGAACAGGAAAGAGCGCCGTGCAGGTTAATTTTCACTAAAACACCAAAAATGTGATTTGGTTTATTGACTTCTCTTGTTTACCGACGTCGGGAGCGATTTTACAGGATGGATGAGCAGTTCAGATATTGTCTGCAAACCAGCGGCATGTGCGGAGAATGAAGGGAAGTTTAAAAAACGACAGATTTTTAAACGTAGTCTGGCGGATCGCCCGCGGCTTGTAAGAAAACGGAAATAAGGCTTTTCACAGAGATGCTGATGTAAATCAGGGGAGCTCTGACTTCTCGTGTGTGACTTCCAGAAGTGTTGTGAGTTTATTAAAAATTCTAATTGGAAATTACATATTTTATTACATTTTAAGTTTGCTAAAAACAAACAAACCTGTCAGTATGTTCTAGATTAATACGTGTGTAAACGGGTACTAGTGGGTCACACATATGCGGAACAGAGGAGCGGATTCTGACGATGCGCCGGAGCTGGAAAGTGAACCATCGCGACGAGCCAGGAAGTGTTAAATTTAAAGATTTCCTAATGGAGTCTGGAACGAGGAACGCGCGGCCTCTCTGACAGGAAGTTAGCGGTTCTCCAAAAAAAGATGCGAAAATAAAAGTGTTTTTTTATTTGGCGTAAATTGCAGCGTTTAAAGCGGATTTTTAAACCTTCAGACTCCAGCAACAGGAAATTTACTTTCTCCACATAGCTTAATTGGCTTTTGGTCTGTTTTAGCTCAGAGGAAGCAAACAGCTGTGTGACTGACGTCACCATCAGACAGGATGACGATGATGATGATGATGAGCAGCCTGGTTATATTATAACCTGCTTATTTCTGTTAGAAACAAGATAAAAACATTCAGACACTGGGTCTCTGATCAGCTAATCTGTTCATGTGTTTGATAAAAATGAAACATAAAATGAAACATAAAAATCAGTCTGTGGCGTCAGTGCTAACACAGACCGTAGGAGAGCATCACACACACGCTGACACCTGCTAATCAGTAACATCATTTCACCCAGCAAACTGGAGCCAACCTTCTTGGATGGTTTGTTAGTCCTGCGAAGCCACAGCAGCCATATTATCGGTCAGATAATTGCATTAAAAATGGAACAAAAGACTCCAACACCATAAAACAGGGTCCAGAGGTCCAGGGACTCCAATTAGCTGAGGTGAAGCCTAGCAGACAGCTAGTAGCTACAGCCGCCTGTGTCACCATCCACCTGTTAGTCAGAGATGCCACGCCCTTAATCATTATTAAGGGGGAAATTAGCTACAGAGGCTAAAGCAGTTTCTGTTTTAGGCTGTAAACATGTTTATATCTGCTGGAAAGTTTTAACATGGGAATCTATGGGGACTGACTCACTGTGGTGTCTCTGCTGGGTGGCAGAGGAACTGCAGGGTTTAGTGCTATTTTTGTGTTTTAACCTCAGAGGTTGATGGATGTGTAAGACAGATAAGTGCTATAATAATAATTAATCTGTACTCCTGCTTCAGTTCCTGCGTGTGACCAAACACTACCTCCCCCACGTGGCCCGCCTCTGCCTGGTCAGCACCTTCCTGGAGGACGGCATCAGGATGTGGTTCCAGTGGAGCGAGCAAAGCGAGTACATCGACTCTACCTGGAACTGCGGGCTCTTCCTCGCCAACTTCTTTGTCCTCATCAACCTGCTGGGACAGCTGGGTAACACACACACCTCTGCACATGTGGGGACCAAGTCACACACTACTACATGTTAAAGAACCCTCCTTCTTCTGCGTCGTTAAATATCTGCTGGCCTGTGGTGGGTGTTTCCAGTAATGAGCTGCGCACTCCTCTGAACACTCAGGGTATCAGTTTTTTCTACTTTCGGATCTGTTTCATAGAGAGCGGATGTCCTTATATGATCATCTCAGACCCAGACATTCCATCTACCTACTGTTCAAACCTTTTGTTAGCAAGGGGTAGCCAATCAGGAGAAAGGTGTCCTAAAAGGGGAGGAGCTAAGAGAATCCCAGTGTGAAATAAAGAGACTATTTCCAACTGCGACTCATGCAGAGCTGCAATAGTGGAATCATACAGTATGTGTTTGGGGGTTTTGTCCTCGTCCTTGACCAGTTGTTGCCTTAGAGTGTGACTTGGTTTGAATTATACTGGGATGCTTGGAGAAAGTTCTCCTGAGTTTCTCTGACAACCCTGCCACATAAGGAGTGACAGTGTTGTTCTGCTTGTCATTCTTATTTTTCCTAGTTTGTATTTGACCTTCTTTCCTGTGCATCTTGGCTGATTTGATGAAGGCCCATTTGAGATAATGACATGTTTTAAGGGCTTTCTTTACACGCGTGTGTTCCTTTTGTTTTCTTTCTGCCTCAGAGGGAACGTTTTCTTTCAAACCTTGGCGCATGTGATTATGCACATGAACAATAGTCAGTCACAACCACCTCCAGGGGACTACACTCATTGGGAACTAAATACCTGGGTCTCCCCACCTTTTGGTTTGAGAACTGAAGAAACCTTTTGGATGAGTGATGGAACGTCTTCAAGAAACAAAAAGAGGTCCGGTCGCCCTTTTTCAAGCTCCAGAGACGACTATGACTCGGATGAACGAGAACCTACACAGACCTAAGAAGCTGGAAATAAGCAGAATAGATCATCTTTAAATAAAAGTGACTCCAGGCCACCAGGATTGACAGATGTTTATATTCTTACATTTTAGTAACTGCAAGTCCCAAAAAAAAAAGCAGTGCAGCTGCCATCAAATTCAAAACGAGCCTCGTTTTCCTCGAGGTTCGTTTCCTCAGTTTGAACATTTGATGATTTCTGTGTTTCACTTTGAATAAAATACAAGTTTGAGATTCTGCTACATTCATACAGGGTCCCAGCTGTAACTGACCCTGGATCAGAAGGGTCTCTTTAGCAGAAATATTGCTTTATTTTTTTTAAGATGTTTCTCCAGTCTCTGGTTGTCGGTTGTCTTATATGCTCATATTAACATTTAAAGCTTACAGTTATTACAGACATTAAACATGTAGCGTCTGTGTGCCTGCAGGCTGCTGCATGTTGATCCTCAGCAGGAACTTTGTTCAGTACGCCTGCGGCGCTCTGTTCGGCATCATCGCTCTGCAGGTACGTACGCACACCTGTATTCTGCGTCATGGCCTTCAAACACTTTTATTACTCCGCGCTCCGATCGGCGGAGGGTGACGTTTTCGTCTGTCTGTCTGTCCGTTAGCAGGATAACTCGGAAAATTCTGAACGGCTTTGCTATGTGAGAATTTCTGGAGTTGTTGGTCGGCGGTACCAGGAACAGCTGATTTAACTTTTTCTGTTTGTACGTATCAGATCAAAGCTTCATGTTTCACAGCTTTAACTGAATTTTAATTGTTTGGATGAATTTTCCTGTTGTTTACCTAATTTCCCTGATGGGACCTTCCCCAAGGGATCAGTAAAGTTTAATCTAATCTAAAACCTGAAAGCTTTGGGTGATTGTCTTTGTCTCTGAGAGAAAATCTTCAACACCTTTTTAAAAGTAATGATATGTGAACAGACTTGTGCTGACCCCAGAGCAGCAGCACACCCGCCTCTTAGTGGGAACTGATTCTGAGAGCTGCAGATGAGGCGTTCACACAGCAGGGGGCGCTGCTGTGAGTACCAGCTGTTCTGTCTCTGTTTTACTCTGATGATCCGAATCTGTTTGACCTGCAGATGGTGGCCTACAGCATCCTGTGGGATCTCAAGTTCCTTATGAGGTAAGTCTCCATCTTTTTCTGAAATAACTTTATTAACCTTGTGTAACGAAAGTAGGAGGACAGACAGGAAGTGACTCACTCTGTAGACAGAAATATAAAGATATAAACATATTAGGTGTGATGTTCAATCATTCACTTCCTTCTCCTCTGCAGGAACCTGGCGCTGGGTGGAGGCCTCCTCCTCCTCCTGGCGGAGTGCAGGGGGGAGGCGCGCAGCGTGTTTGCCGGAGTTCCTTCTCTCGGACATCAGAGTTCTCCGAAGCACCTCCTGCAGCTCGGAGGTCGGGTGCTGCTCGTCCTCATGTTCATGACACTGCTGCACTTTGACCTCAGCCTGCTCAGCGTGAGTCTCAGCACGCGCCAGACGCTCGAGACAAAAGCAATAACATCCTGTAGCACTGCGTGCATGCTGCTCTGTCCACATACGTCTGATGGCGTGTTGTTTTTCAGTTCTTGCAGAACGCAGTGGGGATGGCCCTCATGCTCCTGGTGGCGGTGGGCTTTAAGACGAAGCTGGCGGCTCTCACTCTGGTGGCCTGGCTGCTCTGTATCAACTTCACCTTCAACGCCTTCTGGAGCATCCCCTCCTACAAGCCCATGCACGACTTCCTCAAGTACGACTTCTTCCAGACCACCTCGGTGATCGGGGGCCTGCTGCTGGTGGTGGCCCTGGGGCCCGGGGGGGTCTCCATGGACGAGAAGAAGAAGGAGTGGTGAGGAGGAGGAGGAGCCGCACCTCTGCCCCTTCTATTTATTTTCCTTTTTTCACACTCAGAGCGGCCAATCAGAGCTCGTCTTTGTGTCACGTGATGATTTGTTGTATGAAGGCTGCTGTCATGATCTTTTTCGGGTTTCAGCTTCAGAGACAGATCACCAAGCACATTTTATTAAAAACGATTTTTTTAAATCCATAACGACAGGAAACGAGGGGGTGAACACTTTTTCTCTCCAAAAATAGGAAGAGCCATTTTTTTTTTAAATCTTTTATTTAATCTCATGCTTTTCTGATTCCTGACTGCTCAATAATGACCAAACATTTCATACAGAAGCACATTTTATTCCCAAAGTTTAAAATTCTGGGACTTTTCCTGAAGTAATTAGTTGCCACTGTATCAAATCATGAAAAACTTTAAAGACATTGTTTGATGGTTTCAGCCTATTTGTTTTTTTTAGAGGAAAAACTTCACCTAATAAGTTTTTTTTTTTTTTTGTTTTTTGTAGATAAACAGTTAATAATCATGTGCTGGATAAATGTTTGAATCCGAGGACCAATGAAGACTTCAGGAACTAAAATATTTTCATTTAAATTTAATAATCTGCTCAGGAGTTTAACTCTTAATCTGTGACTGAAATGAGAAAAAAAAAATTTTTTTTAATGTGTGCAGCTCTGAGGTGGCTCAGAGGTGATTAAAAACCACCTGAGCAGGTGAGCAGATTCACAGGAAATCAATCACTGATCAGCTCAAATACTGAAAATCATCAGGAGGCTGTAATGACTGAACGTGTCCTGCAGGAGGAGCAGTTTCCTCATTTATCTTCAAGCTGAATCAAAAATCTGTTTTTATTTTCTCTGTTGGGTTTGTTTTTTTCTTTTGTTTTTGTTTTTATTGATTCCATTTTCTGTGTGAACAGCACGAGTCTGTCTTCGGTCTCTGAGTGTCTATAAAATTGTGACAAAGAGAACTAATTTTCTATTGTGTTTTTGTAGGAGATGTTTAATAAATGGTGCAGCATTAGGAAGCCTTTCGTGTTTAATGTGAAGGCTGTGAAAGAAAACACACGCAAACAGTTAAATGATAGATGCAGGTCAGGTTTCTGTATTTCCAGCTCATTTCTCTCAAGTCTTCCTCAGTTTTCTGATCAATTGCAGTAAATTACAGAATATTTTCTGCAGTTTGCTTCTGTCAGGCAAAAGTGGAGAAAGTGTTACAGCTACTAAATACGTGCTCAGTATGGAAAAAAAAATTAGATTAATTGCTGATTGGCTGACAGTCTCGACCTTTGCAGCTGAATGAATCGACAGATAAAAATGCAGTTTAATCACAGACTGTAAAAAAAAAACAAAAACATGGACACAGCTGCTATGGTGTCACCTACTGGTTGTTTTTAAAGCTTCGAGCTGAACCGTTTTATTTTATCAGACCTGAAAGTCGTGATTAAGACCATAAACTCACCTGAGTTTAGATCAACTAAACAATAGGTTAATTTTCTCACAGACTTCAGGAAACAAGGTCAACAGATGAGTGTTTGTCCAATAAACATGAATTAAGGTGAAACCGAGACAGCCATATTCAGCCTGATGGTAAACTGCTGATGTGACACCAAGTGATGTTCCGATGTAACTTCCAAGTCCCTGTTAGTAAATGGTTTAATAATTGATCAACATATTGATTTATTGTGCCTTACAGAAACCTGGTTACAGCAGGATGAATATGTTTAAATGAATCAACACCCCCGAGTCACACTAACTGTCAGAGTGCTCGAAGCACAGGTCGAGGAGGAGGAGTATAAGTAATCTTCCACTCCAGCTTATTAATTAACCAGAGACCCAGAGAAAGTTTTAATTTATTTGAATCTGACTCTTAGTCTTCTCCATCCTAATTGGAAAACTCAAAAACCTGTTTTATTTGTTATTATCTATCGTCCACCTCATCCTTACTCAGAGTTTCTGTCTGATTTCTCAGACTTTTTATCTGATTTAGTGCTCAGTTCAGATCAAATAATTATAGTGGGTGATTTTAACATCCATGTAGATGCTGAAAATGACAGCCTCAGCACTGCATTTAATCTATTATTAGACTCAATTGGCTTCTCTCAAAATGTAAATGAGCCCACCCACCACTTATGTTTTGGAATTAATTTTATTACAGTAGAAGTCAAACATGCAGCTTAAAGTAGATAACCCATAAGCTGGAGAGGAAATGGCATCTTACTAATTTAGAAGATATTCATTTAGCCTGGAAAAAGAGTTTGTTGCGTATAAAAAGCCCTCTGTAAAGCTAGGATGTCTTACTATTCATCATTTATTGAAGAAGATAAGAACAACCCCAGGTTTCTTTTCAGCACTGTAGCCAGGCTGACAGAGTCAGCGCTATCACTTGACCCAGCTGTCTCAGCTAATTATAGGCCAATCTCCAACCTTCCTTTTCTCTCCAAAATCCTTGAAAGAGTAGTTGTAAAACAGCTAACTGATCATCTGCAGAGGAATGTTTTTTTTGTTTTTTGAAGAGTTTCAGTCAGGTTTCAGAATTCAACACAGCACAGAAACAGCATTAGTGAAGGTTACAAATGATCTTCTTAGAGCCTCTGATAGTGGACTCATCTCTGTGCTTGTCCTGTTGGACCTCAGTGCAGCTTTTGATACTGTGGACCATAACATTTTATTACAGAGATTAGAGCATGCTGTAGGTATTAAAGGCAATGCACTGCAGTGGTTTGAATCATATTTATTGAATAGACTTCAATTTGTTCATGTAAATGAGGAGTCTTCTTCACACACTAAACTTAATTATGGAGTTCTACAGGGTTCTGTGCTAGGACCAATTCTATTTACATAATACATGCTTCCCTTAGGCGATATTATTTGAAAGCATTGCATACATTTTCATTGTTTTGCAGATGATACCCAGCTTTATCTATGCATGAAGCCAGATGACACCCATCAACTGGTTAAACTGCAGAACTGTCTTAAAGGGCACATGCAAAATCCACTTTTTTAGCCCTTAAATGTAGTGTAGAAAATTCAAATTTATTTTCTCCCAGTGCTGTATAGATGTCTTTATATTCATTTTGGATCATATTTTTCAGTCTGTTCAATTTTCACTGCTCACTGTTACGTTTTCTTGTCTATTACGTCACAGTATTTGCTGTTGAACTGCTAAACAAGGTCATGGACTTCTAACCAATTTTGTGAATCTGCCATTTTTTTTTCTCATAGTGATTTTATTGTCCAAGTTCAGTTATGCTGTAGTTACAAGTAGACAAGTCAAAATGTTCAGTTGTTAGGTGTATTAACCCACACAATTCCTTACATCGCACCCCTGGCATCAGAGCCTCTTCGTATTGCTGCTATCAGTGGCGGTTTCTGATATGGGCGACATGGGCAGCTGCCAGGGTGCCATCTCATCTGGGGCGGCATGACCGCCGCCTTGCCCCCCAACGCATAGCAATCGCCGCAGCAGTGCCTGCTGCACTGCTCCACTTGTTGGGTAATGTGCGCTTTCTGCCTGCTGTGTGGTGAATATAGCTTTCTGCCATGATCTGACAGGTTGTAAGAGAAGGAAAGAGGCAGTCTCAGTTGTCTCAGTTGCTGAGCCTAGAATGAATCTGTGCATCTAATTAGATGCATTAATAAAATTAGATGCACACAAATGATAGAACACAAAGCACATTTCATTTTAACCTGAATCCTAATGAAAAAACTAACAAAAATACGAATCTAGACGGTTTGGACAAATGTTGGTGTTGCCAGATTGGGCAGTTTGTGAACACATTGGGCTGGAAAATCATATAAATATATCTATATAAATATAAAATTATATAGATATATAATTTTCCAATAAAAACGTCCTAAAAACCTACCAATTATGGTTAAAATCAGCTATAATTTCTAAAGGCAATGATTTTGTAATGTAGTTTTTTAATTTAGAATTTTTAATTTAATTTTCAATTTAGAAATGCCTTATTTTTTATTTTATTTATTTTTATTGTATTTATTTCTACAGTATTTATTTTTTTATTTGTATTTTATGCTTTTAACTTACACAGTATTACAGTTTGTTTTTTGTCATGATATATTTGTTTACAGTAATATTTTTATTTTATTTAATTTTTGTATTTATTTCTACATTTATTTATTTGTGTGTTATACTTTTAATTTACCCAGTATTACAGTTTAAAGGGTTTTTTTTAAAAGAAATTCTATTAAAACCTGTCAGACTATGACAGAAAGCTACATGCACCACGCAGCAGGCAGAGGGCGCTCATAACCCCCCAACAGGGAGGGCTGTAGCTCAGGATGATCGGAAGGTCAGCGGTTCGATTCCTGGCTGCTCCGGGCTGCATGCCAAAGTATCCTTGGGCAAGATACTGAACCCCAAGTTGCTCTTCGACACAAGCGTTGGAGGATAAATGTGTGTAAATGTTAGACAATAAGGATTTAGCTTAGTTGCATATGGAAGTGCTTGTATGAATGGGTGTGATTGGGTAAATGTAAAACGTGTTGTATAAGTGCTTTGAGTGCTCAGATAGAGTAGAAAAGCGCTATATAAGAACTAGTCCATTTGCCATTTACCAAGTGGAGTAGTGCGGTAGGCGCTACTGCAGAGATTGCTACTGGGAAGAGGGCAGCGACGGGGTTGCTCGCTCAGGGCACCAAACAGGTAAGGACGGCCATCAACCTAACGGGATGGAGTGGAACTCTCTGTGACCATGAAAAGTCTCATTCACATTTAAAGAGACCGCACCATTATGAGTTGCTCTAAGATGCGCATCAGAACAGGGGTAAATGAGGGGACTGTGGAGCTACAATAACGAGGAATTCAGACCAAAGCATTGCAGTTCTACTTTATATAGACCACAAGTGAATGATTTTGGAAGGAAGGATTGAAAAGCATGACATGTCCCCTATAAAGACATAAAGGCCTGGATGACCTCTAATTTCCTGCTTCTAAATACAGATAAAACTGAAGTTCTTGTGCTCGGCCCCACAAATCTTAGAAACATGGTGTCTAACCAGATACTTACTCTGGATGGCATTACTTTGGCCTCCAGTAACACTGTGAGAAATCTTGGAGTCATTTTTGACCAGGATATGTCCTTCAATGCACATATTAAACAAATATGTAGGACTGTTTTCTTGCATTTGCACAATATCGCCAAAATTAGAAATATCTTTTATCAGACTGATGTTGAAAAGCTAATTCATGCATTTATTACTTCTAGGCTGGACTATTGTAATTCATTATTATCAGGCTGTCCTAAAAGCTCCCTGAAAAACCTTCAGCTGATCCAAAATGCTGCAGCTAGAGTACTGACAGGGACTAGAAAGAGAGAGCATATCCC
>VUQJ01024906.1:2619-13615 GCA_015108635.1 Andinoacara biseriatus
AATCATCTGGCTGTCTACAAAATTATTAATGTTTCCTCTCAGTATCCTCCTTTTTAGTGAATTTCCAAAGTGCTTTTACAGTAAATGTTTTCCTAAGTGGTTGCTGCTGGTCCGTATTACTCATTAAGGGATATTAGAAGCTCCTCAAGAATCTTTAAATAAATATACATTTTCATGAATACTTTATACTTTGTTATTAAACAAAATATCCTCTGTAGTATACCATGTCTGCATGAAATTGTGTTCTCCCGCTTCATTGGTTTAATAATTTTTTTATATTTTCATACTGCCAGTCCTATTAGGTCTGTATAGACTTCTAAATTTACCATTATTTACACTTCTATTAAGTCGAGGGAGGAGACGCTGCTCTGTTTTATTATTAGCTCCTTCCACTCAGCTGTTCTTGCCTCAGACACCTACTGTTTGCCCCTTCCTTTCCACTCACTCCCTCTGTAAACACACACACAGACACACAGAGGCCTCTGGGCTCCATTTTTAGCTGCAGTGGTAATAAGACAGAATCGCAGCAGGTAATACTGCATAAACCTGAGCTAGGTAGTGTATGAATCAGGGGGTGCTGCAGTACAATGTGAGACCATATCCACACTAAGGCAGATAAAAATAGAACTTAAAAGCTATACCCCTCCATTATGGCTATCATAACAAAGTCTTTTTATTCTAGCTGTCATCTGATGAGACACTTGATCTCAAAAGAATAGTAGAGGTGCCAAATGGGCTTTGTGTGGAAATGATTAGAAGAGCTTTGCTGGTTCAAACTGAGCTCCTCACTGGTTTTTTGTTTCTCACCACCAAGTTGTCTTGTCAGGAGAGCCAATGATCGAGTCTACCACTCCCAAAGTCTTCAGAGTGGACTAGGTCAAACAAGGCCTGTCTGTAATGTAATCTCTTCTATTGTGAAAAGGGAGCACAGTCCTCATTCTCTGTGCTGCTAAGAGTGCAGTTGCTCTAATACTTTGTGGGCTTTATTTATGCTGATTTGTAGCATAAATAAATCTACTCGCGCTAGATTCTCTCCCGTTGGCTCGTAGCTTGGACCATTTTGTTTGCTCTCACATGGACCATAATTTCGGAGTTTAAATTAATTCATATCAAAAACTATTTTAAGGTCTGATACTAAAATAGTTTTTTTTGTTGTTGTTGTTTTGCCAGAAACGACCTGCTGCTGACTTCATTGACCCACTTGTCAACAAAAAGCCAAGGATATCACACCTCGCCAGCAAGACTGCAGCAGCCCCAGTTAATGGCAAGATCAGCTCTTCCAACGGGAGAGGAGAAGCAGGTGGAGCACAGTCAGGAGTGGCCGGTTCAGTGCCAGATGGCGGTATGACGTCAAGTTCCCAGCAGCTACCTGTGCTTGATATCCCCCGTCCTTTTGAAGCGTTGTCGGATGTCAGCAATGACTCCAGCAACAATGGGCGTGACTGTGACTCTCAGGAAACGGCAGTGTCCGAGAGGCTCAGTCAACCACCTTCACTCTCATCTATGTCAACAGTGGCCACTGCGCCCGCCATTCGAACGTCATCCCCTGGACACATGGTCCTGGAGGGCCCACGGGACAAGGGTTCTTCTTCCTTAAACAGCAAGTCAAAAAAGAAGTCAAAAAAGCATAAAGACAAGGAGAAGAGCAAAGATAAAGAGAGGGTGAAAGAAAAGGAGCCGGAAAATGAGAGGAAAAGCCGTGACACGTGTGTGCCTGAGCCTACCAGAGCCTGTGAGATGAGCCTAGGAAACCTCAAAAGCAACAGTATTCCACACAAAAGCACAGGTGAGAGCAACACACTGTCACACACAGTTTTGCTGCATTAGATAGGGATTTCTGAATAAAGATACAGCTTGATATTTGGATGAACTCCACTTAGTCATCACTGTGAGTAAGTAATGCATCATGGGATGAGTATATTTCTTATTGAACAAACTGAGACCCCTGCTGTTCGAGTTTGTGTCTTCAGTCAGCTTAAATACACACCTGTGAATTTTATTGATAGATAAATGATTATATTTAAATGCAAATACCCAATTACACTGAATGCTCTGTGCTTTTACCTCCCCATTTGCATCAGAGCATTTTTTTTTTTAATAAAGAGACCCCACACAGATGACACATTCAGATTAATTATGCTTTCTAAATGTGACCTTGTTTCAGATCTTAATGGAATGTGCAACACTACCAGTATTCCTTCATCTTCACCTGAAGTGGCAGACTACTTATTGTGAGTATTTAACAAGTTCAAGTCTCAGTAGATTCTACAGCTGTGCTGCGGATACAGAAAGTTTGAAATCTTGTCAAACTCATCACACTAAATCAGATTTTGTGACATATGAGGCAAGCCTCCACTGTGAGTCATAGATGGGATGAGGTAGCTTATTGTCCCAATCGAGCAATTAGACTTGGACTCGACAAAGCTAGACCCATCAACACTCAGGTGGGGAGACATGGCAAAAAATACCACAGGGAATGAAGTGACACAGGTGCATGCTGGTGTTCTGAAACCTCTTATTACATTTGGTCTTTTTACCAGCTAGGTCCACAGTTCCATCTGTGCCTGAGACACAACCCCTTCATTGCTGCAATTTGCAAAAAAAATTATACTCTTCCTTACAGTCATAACTCAAACAAGAAGACAGACATGACACACATTTTGGGTTACAGTTTAAGTTGCACTGTTTTGAAAACATTATTATGGTCATTATGAGAGAAGGGCTCAAGTTGTAGTCTTTGGCTCATAAGCCAAGGTTGGATGAGGGGAATTGCTGAGCAGGTGCAGTTGTTTCTGTTTAGCCTCAATTTTGTCCAGTGTGTCAGACTTTAAGAACCAATGTCTTGTATGTATGCTGTGACCCTTTTCCTTAAAAATCTCTTAAGTTGTATCTTTCTGTATTCCTATCCATAGGAAATATACAGTGATCAGCTCTCAGGAGCAGCGTCAAAGGTATAAAAATGATTTCAACGCAGAGTACAGCGAGTACCGGGGACTGTATGCTCGAATAGAGGGCATCACCCGGCAGTTCACTGTGCTTGATAATGAGCTTAAACAGCTCCAACAAGGCACAGACAAGTACAAGGTAGATACCTCAAAAGAGATGTAAAATAATATTTCAGAAGGCACCATGAGCTGTTATTAAGACAACAATTTTAAGTCATTGGTTAAGTCATTCATCTTTACATTTGTCTTTTGTTCTCTTAACAGACAGTTCATAATCAAATACTTCAAGAGTATCATAAAATAAAAAAGGTAAGTTTTGGCTCTTTAACTGATAGTGATGACAAAGTATCTGAGCAGATTATCAGATTATGACGCTGTTTTCTTATCCGTTGCAGACTAATCCAAACTACAGCCAAGAGAAGAACCGCTGTGAATATCTACACAACAAACTGGCACACATAAAGAAACTTATTGTGGAGTACGATCAACAGCAACTTTAAAAGTAGTTATTAGACATTGCTTCCCTGTTATCTCTGGAAACCAAGCAGATAAAGGAAAACTCCAGATTCCGCTTGCACGAATAAAATAAAAAAAAAAAAAAAATGCCATGAAGGGAGTATTCCTCTTATTGGAGCCAAAGGCTCACGTGGGACACACAATCTGTTTTGCTCTCTAATTTTTTTTCTCCTCTTTTGAAGATGAGGTTATGCCTGGTTTGCATCCAGAAAAATTGGTTCTGTGCAGGTTTGTTTTTTTCTTTTTTCTTTTTTCTTTTTCTTTTTTTTTCCCTCAACAGCCCACCCTGCTTATAGTTCAGAGATGGGGAAGTGTCAAACATGGAAACTTTTCCACGTTCTTGGGATATTTCCAAATTCTTTTTCTTGCTTTGGAAACAGGAGGGAAGGAGACACTGAGATGAAAACTGCAGATTCTATGCCAAATGCAATTAATTTGTTTTTGAGTTAAGAAAAATTAAACGAATGATGAATAAGTTTTCCCCGCTTCCTAAAATGAATGGTTGAGATATTAAACCTATTTCTTTTTATTTATTTATTTTTACATTAAAATGGGGGATGAGCCTGTTTTACACTCCTCAGTATCAGTACTTAAAAGCTGTCTCGTATGTTCTGTTCTCACATTTTGAATGTCTGCCAGTATTTTATTCAGAAGCTGCCTTGCCCATCTAATTGTCAGTCTTTTGGGATAATTTTGTTTCTCAAAGAGGTGCAGATATTACTGTTGATTTAAATCAAAACCAATGCACACAATCAGACACAGGTTTGTGTGCTTTTCTAAAATCATGCACACGTCTTAACGAAGGAGACACGGCTTTGCAGTCTTTCGAGAGCTGTGGATTTTCTTTGAATGGTCTCCTCACTGCCCTGACGAGCTACAGTGCTTGTTGATCAGTTACAGCAGTGGTCCTAAGTTATGGTTCAGCACATTGTATCAGTGAAAATCTATACTTTGCTCTTGATTGTCGTTCCAGTTTATTATGGCTTTTGTAGCAACAAAATGTTTCATTGTCAGTGTTACTCTTCTTCACACTATGGAAGATCCTCTAATTGTAAGATGAAGCAGACGTTTTGTTTCATCTGCAGAATGTTTGGAAATTTAGGTTCATCTTCAGATCTGATATCTTCTCACTTGCACCATTATCACTTTCATTTCTGTCCAGATCACGTTTACAGCATCTGTGAAAAATTTTTTTTTTTTTTTCTTTCATTTTGTTTTTGTCTGCTAATCTTCCTGCATGCTAGTCCATTTGAGACGACTGTTAAGATGAAGCCATTTTCGTTCATCTTCCAAGTGGAGCCTGGTGGACCCCTAGCTCAGAGAAGGACCAGTTTTTGCCTTTTTTGAAATGTGATGTCATGTATTTACAGGGAGTAACCCAAAAATCTGTTTCCTGGGTCCGCTCTCCTCTCTGAGAAGCATCAAGTTGAGATGGATCGGCTCAAGACACCTGAGAAATGCTGTATCAGAATTTCACCTGATGAGTAATGTCAGCAAATGCATTTCTTATATTGATCTTTTTATGTGAATATGGAGAATCAGCACTTTTTCTTCTAATCTTGCTGTTACCTAGGGGTTTTGTCCAAATGACACTTTTCTCTTTGTCCATCAGAGTGCATGCTTTATGAATGAGTTACAATGAACAGTCTTTGTATCTTTACTTGAAGAAAAAAAAACTGCCCAAGGATATCAAATCCAAGCTAAGGCCTAGTCCAACTGTATTATCCTGTAATCAAGCAGATATGACTGACCAGCATGTATACCAAAGTGCTTACTGAGTGGGATGACACAAAATGCTCTACCAAATGTTGGCAAAGGAACATGAATTCCCCACTTCCTGTTATCATTTATTTTCTGTTGGATTTACAATCCAGTAGAAAGTTCTTCAGTGTTTTCTTGTCGGATGTCGGAGGAGGCACCTGTGCTTCAGACTGGACTTGCTCAAGTGTAATGTCAGGTTTCAGATTCTATCTCACTCCCAATGCAAACACTACATTAAGTTCAGTGCTTAGATACATGTCGCAGCAATCCCCAATGCTGCTGGGTTCTGACTGAGGCTGGTTCTGGGACCGGTGTGAGAGATGGAGTTTGTGAAGAGGAATGTTTTGTGACCAGTATCAACACTCAGCATTGCCCAGTGCTACAACTTTAAACAAAGACTGTCCGCCATCCTTACTGTATCTTGTTTTCTACAAAGATTTAATTACTGTATTACATCTCTATTGCGGTCAAAATCCATTGTGAATGAGTATCAGTGAAAGATATTTTGATCCAATGGAGAGCAAACTGTTCGGCAGTCATGCGCCAGCACAGGACTACCATTGTATGAGTTGATTGTGCCAAAATGATCTGTTTGTATAGGTTTTTTTGTTTTTTTTCCCCTTCAGTATATACATGCTGCTGTATAAGCAAAGAGGGCTTTGGAGAATAGTCATGAAATGTTGGCGCTAAAACCCAAAGCACGCTTTTTGAAAACCATAAGGGACTGGGACTGAAATTGATCTTTGTTTCAATAATAAAATTCTTTAAAATCTTTATCTGTGAAATTCTGAATACATGGTTGCTGTCCATTATTATAGGGGTACTAAATTTCTTTAGTGATGCATTTTCCAGATGTAGTGTGAGTAATGTAGTTTGGCATGAAATTTGTATCGAAGTTGTTTCTAAATGGATAGTGGCATACTACAGAAATCTTTTTTTAAACCCTCAAAACAGGGTTGTGGAAGCCCAAATTACTAAAACACTTTTGCGATTCCTAAATGGTAAATTTTTAAATTTTCATTAAATTTTTTTTTTTTTACAATTACTGAATTGACAGATTTGTAATACTGCAGCTGTCCTTTGGGTGGCAGCAGCCTCAAACAGTTTCCAAAGCTTTCACACAGTCCTGGCATGCCTCATTTTTGTCCATGAAGGCAACAGATTAAATAGAAATATTTAGATCCATGCAGCATCCCAGACTGCATTGTTTCTCTTCATCGGTAAACTGTTATGTATGCTCAGTGATACCCTCTGGGATCTGGCTGGTTGCAAGGGGAAGCAATGAAAGCTTTCACATTTTATTCGGCATTTGTGTAGTCTATACCTGTATTTGTTCTGTCTAATTGGCATCCTCTTATAATTTGTGAATGTGTGTTTGCTGACACTAAAATGTGGATCCAAAAAAGACCTTGGCATGGCAGCGTGAGCAGAAGATGCTCCAGTCAGGCACTGGAGGACAAGGCTTGCTGTAATCTGACACACTGTGAAAGATCCCAGAAATCTACATAGCGACTGCGTTCCAGTTGGCTGAGCTGAGCTGTGCCTGAGCCTCGCTATGCTGGCTCTCATCCCAAAGCTGGCCTCAGCACTGCTGAGGGAGCTGGAGGGGGGCTTGGTCAGAGAGTTCACTGTGGCAAGCTGCCATTTCCCCCTCTCCTCAACATACAGCAGCATATACATGGACTTGTTTACACAGAGAGGCGCAGAGGTCTCCCCTCCCTCTGTGTTTCCAGGGTTTTACTAGTCAAATGGGATTTAATTTGTCTGGATTTCTTTGCTGAAATGTGGAGCAGGATCTACTTGTATTGAGAATCTGTTCTAACAGAGCAAGCCAACGTTTTCACAACAAAATGTAGGCCGCCATTGAAATAAAGGTCTGATAATTATTGGAGGCAATTGGTATTAAACACGAGGGCATGTCATAGTAGATTCAATTAAAAAGGCTTTATTATACTTTGTGTTATATATACTGTTATAATGGTGGATGCTTATATTAAACAAGGACAAAGTTTCAAATAATTACATCAGCACCACCTCCAGATGTCTCAAAACACACTGGGACCATTTTTCTACCCTCAGCTCAGTATGATGTCAATGAGAACCATGTGAGCACAGAAACCCTACCTGGTGCTTATTTCTTTTGTTTACAAGGGGCAGTCAGGAGAAGGGTGTTTGGCCTTAAAAAGAGAGCAACTAAAAGTTTATTTCTGTCAGTGGGTGGACTCAAAGCCTTTAAATCTGGGTGGACTGAGGGGCTGCAAAGATAAATAACGAGCATACAGAGTCCAAGAACGAAAGTATGCAGTCTAAAAATGAGCATAATTGGTGCCCTTTAAGTATGCTCTCACTTAAAATAGCTAAGGCTCATGCTAATGAGAATCCTAAAAACAAACACTAGTAACATTAACATACACAGGACATCTCTAAAAACAGAAGTGCCTTCACACATGCATCAGCCATGTTTGTGACAACAGTCACACTTTTAAATGCATCAGTGAAGCATCCAGTCTCTCAAGTTTCAAAGGTAGTACCCTAACACTAACTTAGGTGTGAAAAGTCTCATCACTCAAATACACAAGAGGGTTAATGCCAACGGTTTCAGACAAAATGAGCCAGTACGGCGTACATGAAGCTTGTTATTTGTGTGAAGGAGTCGATGTCAAAGGTCTACTAAGCTGTTAACATTTTACCAGCTGTATTTGCCTCACTAAAAGGATATAAAATTTCAATTTATTGTGTCTTGGCCAATGAGAGTCTACTAGGGAAAGCTAGTTTTCCCAAAATGCTCTCTAAGTGCTCTTTGACCTCTGAGTTTTCTGTCTTGATGATCTTGCGTTCATTCTGCAGCACTAGTGATGCTTGCAGCTTGCCGTGTCTTCGGCTGTTATGGATAGGTTTCTGCTTCTTTCTGACTGCCTGACCTTCAGGGTCATTTCTAATATGAGGAGGATTCCTTCCTTCATTGCTGAGCTTTTTCCAGATGCTACATCCTCATATGAGTTGAGCTCATCAGTTAGCAAATGTCTAGCTATAGAAAGACACATTCCCATTTATATGATACTATTTGATTTCTGTAAGCATGGCAGACATGGCCAATTTGCTTGGATCTAATACTTTCAAAGTCAAGATGCCATAGCCTGTCAGTCTTACAGTTTGGCATGGTACCGTTTTATGCCTAAAGGTCAGCAATTTGACCTATATAACTATATCTCAGTTCACATTGAGACATGACTAAACCTATTTTTAAACAATGCTGGCTCTGTTGTGGATCGCCACGCTGAATCAGCCAACTTTTCTGTGAATGAGCTGAGGTTCTCGGTCTCTTTGGTCTCTTCACTCACTTATTCACTCATCCACTTGTCCTCGCATGTAATTTGTCATTCAATAAAAAAAAAAAAATGCAGCAACATAACTCATAAAAATGTAAGTTCATCTCCCATAACCACTCTCAGCTCATATTACTACAGCAGAATAGATGCTTTTGCTTATCTTTAGGTGCATCAGATTGTTTTTCAGCAAGCATCTTGCCGCACGGGGGGATAAAAAAGAAGAAGAAGAAAAAAAGAGAGTAGATAGACAGGCAAACAGATTATGAAAATTACATGGTGACTTGACCGGATAGTAACCCAACCCTTCCCTCAACCACACATTTCATTATAAATCATCACTCACTGTGGATAGTTCACAGTCATGCAACAAAGTAAGTAACAATTATGACATACTATAATTAGCTTGTACTATGCCAGAAATTTTGAATGAGATGTGAGCAGTTTTGTACACATCATGCATATAAGCATAGAAATGTGCACACGTTGTGTTACAAATAACAGTTTTGTACAGAGCCACAAATACAGACTAAAAATAACAGTGCCCATTTAAATATGTTGTCTGCATAGATGAAAGGAAGAACAATGTGGAACTTCCTTAAAACATGTTATTTCTGTTATTAAACAGCTGACATGCCAAACAAAGATCTTGTTCTATCAAACTGATTTCTGACCAACTGCCTTACTAGTTTTTAAATATAAATGAAGTTTCCCGGGTCATTTAAAGTTTGTTTTTATGTTACAGGCAGACATTTGCCCCTTTAAATTTTGTTAATGTGGAAACCCCTGGGCAAAGCTGTTAGACTTGTGAACAACAGGGCTTGTAAATATTATAGTCATTTAGGACTTTGGTCTAGTCCATTGAACTGCATGCTGGCCTTCAGATCTCATATCTGTTTGCACATTTCTGTTCCAGTCTAAAGTCAGCTAGTAGTTCTCAAATAGATGATGATAACAGAAAACTGTTATTTCTTATTCTTGTTATTATTAGAGGTATAATTAATGCATTCAAACACTAGGACTGGGAGACGATTTCAGTGTATTTCACGTTGACCTTCTCTGCGGCCCTTTACCTTTCTCAAAGCTTGTGTACAGGTTTTCAGTTTCAGGGCCTGATGTACGCTG
The DNA here is from genome assembly GCA_015108635.1 of Andinoacara biseriatus. Classification (NCBI taxonomy): domain Eukaryota; kingdom Metazoa; phylum Chordata; class Actinopteri; order Cichliformes; family Cichlidae; genus Andinoacara; species Andinoacara biseriatus. Next base: position 12,293 of record VUQJ01024906.1, read on the forward strand.
GAGAGACAGTTGGAAACGCTCTTAGGATTGGATGACGATTCAAAGAACAGCCCTACACATTTAACTTTGCAAGTTCCAGTGGGTATACCTCAAAGATGTGTGTAAGGACCTCTGTTATTTAGCCTACAGCCTATATTCATGATCTTATTCAACACTGTCACTGGTTAGAATTTCAAAAGTGTGCTGATTACACGGATGTGTATTCATACAAGTGTGTAAGCAACATTTAGCAGCTAAGCCACTGATAACTGCTATGGAAAGAATCACACAATGGCCTATTCAACAGTAGTATTGTACATGGTCCCTTACAAATAATGATGTGCTCCATGTTGTGAACATTGACAACTTGCTGCTCAAGTAAGGGTTGTTTGTAATACCGTTTGGTAAACTATTAATAATAACTAACCTTAACAATAATAAAATACAGTACTGTGCAAAAGTCTTGAGCTTAATTTCTTTATATTTTGCAATAGAAATGGGAAGGTGCGGTGATTTACTGAAAAAAGTGCAAACATCCATGGAAATAGAGTATATAAGGACATCTGTACAATTCCAGTGAAACTGAAACTCAGTATTTGGTACAGTTTGACCACCTTTATTTTTCAGCACAGCTTGAACTCTCTTAGGCAGCTTTCTTGTATTTTTGTTAAGTAATCGTCAGTAATTGCTCTTCAGGCTTCTTGAGGGACATTCAAGGCTTTTCTTTGGATGTTGGCTACCTTTAGTTCAGTTTTCTGTCAAGATGATCAGGCACCATGTCAATAATTTTAGGTCTGGACTCTATTCTATTTCTATTCTGTTCTATCAAAATCTGCTGGTACTTTTCTGTGTTCATAATTCCACCATTTTTAGTAACACCACTGGCTGAAATACAACCCAAGCCATAATAGCCTCCACTGACACTCTCTGTCCTGACCTGCTCTGTATATTTTGGTAATGACTTGAATGATTCATAGGTCAGTGTTGAGTGGCTTAAGAAAGAAACAAACAAACAAACAAAAACATTCTCTGAAAATGATCAGGTACAAAGACTAGATTGAAAATCAGCAAAAAAGCAACTACTGTCCAAAGAACAACTTTGAAAGACCTTCTTAAGAAATATTGCTCAAGGCCACTTAAAAAAATTACAGGAAAGCCTGGCTCCAGGGAAGCAAAATATAAAGAAATGAAGGATGACTCAAGACTTTTGCACAGTATTGTAAATAACATCATAGTATAATGTATGATTAAACTGACATTTTGTAAAAAATATGTATGGTAGTATGTCCTTGTTGTGACCAAAAGCTGGGCATATGAAAGTCAAAGTCCGCCACTGGTGCAGCT
>VUQJ01024911.1:9685-26902 GCA_015108635.1 Andinoacara biseriatus
ATCTTGAAAGTGACTTAGATGCATCAAGATGGCCATTTTTTTTTTTAGCTTATGCAGGCTCATATTCATACCTATGGCCAATTTAGAGTCAACAGCTAACCTATCCCCATGCATGTCTTCACTCAGAAAGGTCCCAGTCAAACACAGGATCGTCTTGCTGTGAGGCAACAGTACTAACCACTGCACCACTGTGCTGCAACAAGATGGAGTCTGCCTGCGATTGAATAGGAACACACTGGCAATTACAAGCAATCCCTTTGTGATAATGCATGGAAAGTCTGTGCTTATTTTGTGTTTGTGTTTGGTGAGTGAATACATTTTTTAAAATTTATATATGGTATTAATTAGCAGGTATCTTGAGTTTCTGTTTCTGCACCCATAGACAGTTTAGAAGACGAAGTGCCTTAAACCTGCATTATTTTTTAACGACCACCAGGGGCTGGTACCTGTGTTTACAAAAAGATTTTGAGTTCCATAGAAGCCAATGGCAAAATGGCCTCAAGACGTTAATTTTTCCCAGCTAGATTTCAGGAGTGTCACCGTTGGACCATGTCTGGTGCACCCAAAAGTGCCCAAAATAGCTTAGATCAGACCTAAATGTGTCTGTTCTCTGGATTGTGTCACTGTTGCAGTCAGATAATACCCATGTCACCAGTTACTTTCTTGACCTAAGAAACATTATTGACCTTTGCTTCCAAAACATCTTTCAAATACACTCTTTGCAGTATATTCTCGGGGACAAATTGGAAAAATTATATTGACAATATTTTTGCTGTTCTGCTGCTGTGGGAAAATCACCAGCATAACTCACCAGTTGTTCATGTCTCTGAGTGATCATGATCCCTGAGTATTCTCCTGAAAGGAGCTTCTTTACAGATATTGCCTCCAAATGGATTGTTGGCTAGTTTGTGCGCATACCTTCGGCTTTCTATCAAATGATGAAACAGAATTTAATTTGCACTCAATCACGCTCATGTATGTGGCAGAGCACCCATATCTCGCCAAACCCAGTGACACACATGAACGCTGGTCCCAATGGAGCCACAGACTGGTTTGAGCTCCATTATCATCCTTTTGTTTCCTTACGTGTCTCTTCTTTTATCTTCTCCACTGCTGGGCACAAGCAGAGACTTGATAATTTCCACTGTGATTGAGTCATGAATGATAATGGCTTGATTATTTGGTTAAAATTGCTCTCTTTAGATTCATTTCATGTTCTGTGGTAATTGAGAAGCTTTTTCAGTCTAGATAATACCAAACTGTTCATCTGACAGCTTTTACACATCCCCCAGTCTTCATATTTTCACAGCTGACTTTTTTTTTTGGGCCAGTGGAAAACTCATTTCATTTTTCATGCTGTTGGAAAATCTCCAGACAATTTCCATTAAATCAATGTATTACCATACCACAAGGTTTTAACAGAAACCTTAATGCCAGCCCAATGTGCTTTGAGTCTCTACCCTCCTGTGAGTAAAGACCGACCTCCAAGAAACCCTGCAGTTCATCAGAGGGCTGTCGAGGAACTTTGGCTGTTCCTCTGAGGTCTAGGTCATTTCTTAATCATCCGATCTATCACTCTTAGAGCCTAAAGGAGGCCAGTGTTACAGTATTACAGCTGAATACCCAATATAAGAAGTCTGTTATTTAAATATTGATAACTATCTTTAACACTGAAAGGAAGCTTTTGCTGCAACCATAACTTTCTTGTAGAATAGCAGAAAATCCATTAATGTGCTCTAAAGGCACCTCAGGGACCAGTGTGGGCTGCTCAGAGGAGAAACAGCTCAGTTCTGCTGAGTTTAGAGAGAGGACCATTGTAATAATTCAGCTCTGCTGTTAATGAATACAGACACTCACAAATATCAAGCTAATTCTGGTAAAAGGAAGAAGGCAGTATTTTTTTTAATGGGGAAAAAAGAAAATAGAAAACAGATATGAGGTCTAAAAACACTTAGATAGGGGGTAACATGTTCAACCTTCTATTTCGATGAGCTGCTTTTAACAAGAGTGGTGTGTCCAACAAACAAATGAGCAGGAGGTTAATAAGAGGTCCAGCGGAACAACTGATGAGGGTGCCTCACTCCTTAAAGAATCTCTAATGAGCGCTCGGTGGTTTTTTCCCTACCTCGTGCATTGATTGTTCACAAAACCGCTGACATAAAGGTCAGTGTCCACCAAGTGATGAACTTCAGCGCTTTATGGTTTTGACGTGACCCTTTGACCCACACCTTCCATCACAATTCGCCCCTTGTTATGCTGTCCACATGCATCATCCAGAGCACTCCTTAGAGAACATACAGATTCACATCAATATGTGCAACATATCCAAATCTGGCACCTCTCCCTCCCTTCCCCCCTCTCTCTATCTATTAGTGAAAAATGAGCTGCGTACATGAAGCCCGCTGTCTTGATAATTTCAAAGCAGCCATTGCTGAGAGACCTTGAGAGGGCATGTTTTGTCGGAAGAAAGAAATGCCTTAGCTCATGCAGGACTTCAAAGCAAATATGCAGTGGATGTCCACATCCACTGGGAGGCAGTAGAGTGTTTGTAGGAGACCCAGACATTAGGGCCTCTCTGTAAGCAGTTGACCCTTGCGGCAGTGGAGGGCTGGGGCCGGTTATGGCTTCCATGTTCCCCTGGCAGGTTGCCCTCAGGCTGGGGTGGGAAAAAGCTGGACGGGCGGAGGAAAGAGCACTGGGACCAGAGCGGAACCTTCGGACTCCATCTGTCGCTTTCCCCGCAACAGAGAAGAGGGAAACAGGGAGAGGCTGAGACGGGTGGGCCCACCTTCCACCAGCTGGCACTGCAACCAGCATCTGCCCACAGCCAAGACAACTTTCTTGTCTCCTCATCATCACTTCTCAGACAGCTTAAAGCCTCTCATTTTCTCCCCTCATACTCTGCTGCCTCTTCACCTTCCACAATTCTTTCCTGTAATTTCACAATACTGCATGACAAAATCAGAAATGTTGAAATTTTCTGCACTTTTAACACAATTCAGACCAAAGATACCCTCTGTCTGAACTGTTCTGCTACTGCTGTTGTCTTCAGTCTATAGTTCTCAGACTCAATGCGAAATCAATGACAGCAAAAGTGAAGCATGGGGAGCCGGCAGAGGGATGTAAACAGAAAACAAATTAGGAAAAGATGCGTATGCTTTGGGATATCTGAGATTTGAAGAGAAGGGGAAAAAAAGGCCTGCAAGTTATGATACTTTATATATTTTGTCTAAAGGACCTAAAGGCACAGGAGGAAATCTGAACAAAACACGTTTATGTGGATGTGTCACAACTGGAGTGTGAAACTGTGGGTCCATAGTCAGCTGCAAAATAAACCCCATTTCACAGCGAATCCCATGCACATACATTTTTAATAGGTATTTGTTTGTTTTATATAACTATCTGTCAATATTTTTCATGTAAACTGCTAAAAACTTTATATCATGTATTTCATTTTACATATATCTCATACATGAAGCTGGTTAAAGAAAATTTGAACTCAGCATTGTTTAATTATAATTAACCCTTAAAAAAGTGGCCCGATCTCATTTTCATCCAAGTTTTTGCTGATGGATCATCATACCCAGTCATATTGTTATTTAAGACTAAACTACTAACATTCCTGTGCCTTTCAGTAGTCTAGTCTTCCTAAGCTATTGGTTGACATTTCTGCCTTAAAACTACCCAAAATTGAGCAAGTAGCACCTGCAAAACTGTAACACCAAGTGTCTTTTATCTATCGATAAGAGTCCCCTCTGAAATCTCGCACTAAATTACAGCTGTAAATAAGAAAGCAAACAACAGGCACAACGCTTTGAGTTGGCACCACTGATTTTACTCCATGTTTTAAGAACTGCAGCTATACTGAATTCAATAATGTAACAGACTCATGACAAATGCTACATTCATTTGGTTTTATTTTATAGGCCTTGTTTCTAATTACTTTTTACTTACATGTTGATTCAAAGCATTCGCATTGATTTATATTTCAGTTCTACATTATTTACATTGTTTTATGGACACAAGTCTCGATGGTATCTCACACTTTTTTCAGCACGTTGTGCTTCCACCTGGAATGAAATGTGCTATTTGAACAAAGTTTTGCTTGCTTGCTTGCTTAAATGTCATTGTTTACTGTAAAGCTTTACAGGTCGCCAGTTCCTCCAATGGCTTAACCCAAGGAGCCAAAATTTTAGCTGCTGCCCAGCACAGTGTGTAATGACACTGTGCCTAAGCGAGGGGGCAATATACTCTCTCTAAATAATGCAGGACCGAGTCTGGCAAATTTTTTGAAACATTTACATTACAGGTACAATAGGACATATTCTCACCCCAGACTGTATTTAGTCATTTGCCTTTGAATGACATGATGTGCATTTGAAGCCCTCCACTGTGGCACACTGTGAAGTGCAGTGGTAGCAGTCCCCCCTTACTATTTCTGCCATATCTCTGGTGAAACAGGCTAATTTAGTTGAAAATTGATACAAGAATGGGGATAAAATGTTAAGCAAGACAATCCGGCAAGTCTGATTAGGCTGTATGTAGCCAATTAGGCCTACTGGCTTCCATCTGAAGTCAAGAGAGCAGCAACTGCAGGCACATTAGCCTACTGGAGAGCTTTTCGTCTGCCCCGTAACATAATTATGCCCATGCTGTTACATTTAATCGGATTCATGTAAGATTTAAGGTTCTTTTAAAGTGCAGATGAGCAATAAAACCGAAAGGGCAAAAATGCAACTCGTAGATTTACTGTTTGAGCCACAATCATAACACACTAGCATCTATTGGGTTCAGTTTTATGCCTGGCATTAGATATAGGTCCAACATTTAAATGTAATGTTGAGGCAGCCGCTGGTTTATGAGCTGATTTGCTAATATGAAACAACAGTTTAGTTGCAGAGGAGATACATATTCTAGGCACACTGAACTTTTCACTCTCTGCCATAAATAGACCAACAGCAACAACTTCTATGGGTTTTAAAGGTTCAAAGAGAAGCAGAGGATTAACTGATTTGAATGTTAACGTCCACTGTGCCGTCTGAAATGCTGCTCATTATTGCTGAACTAATCCTGCAGTCAGACACATTTTATTCCATGTAAAATGTACAGTTTGGCTACATTTTACTAAATGTTGCTTTTGTTTATGGTCTTTTAATACTGTGCTCATTGTAAATAACACCCCTTGAGTTTTATTCCCTTTAACAAAAGAGAAGCAGCCAATTTAAAAGCATGCTCCATGTTTCCTGTAAGCTTTTAATAAGTTTTAGAAGGAACAGCAGTCGGCGGTACCCCCCCACCCCCAAATTACATGCAAATGAGATCTTATATATTGCTTTCATGTCATCATGTGAAATCCAAACTTGCTTTCACATCACAAAAGGAAATTAAAAAATAATTGACAGAACAGGCTTAAGTTTTTTATCTGAAGTCAGGACAGAGTGCAGTTTATCACTTGTGCTAGTTTTATTAACAGCTTGTCTGCGCTTATGTAAATGAATCATCCAAAAAACATCAGCGGTCACGTAAAGTGATGAATGAATGTTCAGCACAAAAATAATAATCCTTATGACGTTTTTTTGTTGTTGCATGTAGTAGTGCCATGTATTGTCAGTGGCTGCCACCTGCTGGGTTTAATCTCAGCTCTCTGTGGACCCCGATGTACATCTGATCATTGTGATTAGCTTTAACAAATGTGCAGTCGGGCCCTGTTTGATGACACAAGTTGTTTGTTGACTAAACCTTTTATGAAATGCGTTAAACTGCAGTGAGGATGGTTTTCTTCTATGACGACTAAAAAGCACCCACAGAAAGTCCAGACGGTGTATTATATTAATTATATTAATATGCAGCCCTTATAAAAAGGATCTATATTTGGATTTGTCAGTGCTTGTAAAAAAAAGCTTGTCATTGCAAATTCGGGTAATAAGACTTTATAAACTGAATTTTCAGCTGGAGATTTAAAATTAATATTTTATGTGAAAGAAAAGACTGAAAAATTGAAAATATGCACAGCAGCGTTGGAGATGGGTAACACAATGTGCAAAATTGCACTCATTGGATGAAAACTAACGACTCAGAAACATCTGATTTCTGGTTTTAAAAACTTGGATAATGTTCACTGCAGTAATAAATGATATGTGACCAGCTCCCACATTCTGAAGTCAGTGGAAGTTAAATGAGGTGGAAATATGTATTTCAAGGTGTGATAACACACCTCTGTGAGCACATGGTGCTATTATAAATGCTTTGGAGCATCCCATTTCTCCTGCAGGTAAAAGTATGCAGGGGAAGTTACAAATTATATGAAGTGAAAATAGGCTGAATATTAGAGAGGGAAGAGAGTTTCAGAAATGACAGACATGTACTAGGTTCTTCTGGGAGACAATATGCAGATGTTTCCATTAATACAAACCTGTGAAGCTCATATATAGACTAGCATCCAAAGCCATGAAACATGTGAATATAAGTAGAAATGCAATAACTGGACTGAGAGTACAGTACAGGCCTTTAATAGATGTTAATGGACACAAGAGTAAATAATTACACTGTTAAAATATTTTTTTCTATTTAAAATGATGTAAAAAACACTATCCTTATCTCTGTCTCAAAAGCTGACAAAAAAATCCAGTTCTTAGTCTGGTTTAGGGTTTTCTAAATAGACATTAATAAGCATACGCTAAAAATATGAAATGATAACATCAGCAAAATCTCACCCATTAAAAGCAGTCTCACACTTGCTGTCACTGCACTGCCATATTTGCACCGTAGTGGAGGAGACGGATGTCCCAAATCTCCCCCTTTCACACTTTTATAAGAGGTCTAATCCCATTGCTAGTTATTGCCTTCATTTGTCTCCGGTATTATCATTACTGGAGGAGATTGGCAGTCCCTCAAGATCCTTTTTGGCGGGCCCACTCTTTGCTTGAAATGTGCGAGCCAGGCGTGATGGAGGCGCCTCTTGGCACTGTGTGGTACCTATCTTCTGATCATCTGTTATCTCTGACTGAACATATTGGATTATTGATTCGAAGAGGGAATGTGTTTTTGCACGGATTCCAAGAATCATGCCTGTCTTTAGAAGCTTAACATGCTCATCGTAGCCTCGCTTTGACCCAATAAAATGCACAATTGAACAGAATTTTAATTCTAGTTGGATTCAATCATTTGACAAATTCCAGAGTGGAGCTGTCCATGGTGCTGTGTTAGTTATTTTTCCATTACAGACTGAAACAGCAAGGAGAAACTGTTCCTTAGTCTTACTTTTAAAAGAGTATGCCAGCATTTTAGCATTTCATCTTCTAACACTGTTGCCCCATTATAGACAGCTGAAGGAAAAAAAGGGATCAAATTAATGCAACAAAATGAAAGATACTCTTTTTTTCAGTGCTGTCTTCTTCTCTTTCAAAGTCTGGTGCTATGCTCTACATTATCCGTAATGGATAGTGACAGTTACCAATAGTGCAATGCTAATAGCAGCTAATAAAACATAAAAGATGGACGTTGTCACTGCGATGTCGCTCAATGATCAGTCAAGTCCTGTTATGAAGCCTCAAGTTGAACATTTCCGCTTTTTACCATTTGGGTATTTTGAAACTAAACTTGTCAATCACATTGATTGAGCATAACCTGTATAAGCCTCCTGTTCTGACTCTGAAAGTGACCATAATTTATAAAATAAACTTTACATTTATCAGTGTGATATAAAACTAATGACTGAGCCCATAAAGCCATCAAGATAGTGTTTACTGATCACAGAACAAGGGAGCCGAAGTCCATTTCCCCATTTTCATTCTTTACAACTCACAGCCTTTGCGCAAAGAACACAGGTTTAATACGCTTGTCTGCTGGCCTCACCAGAAGACCCAGAAAGGACGACCATCTTCAATATCATCTGTGGGCTAGTACAGTCTTAATCCATTAGTTCCAAGCAGGTGTGATTAGGTGGCTCTCAAGGTCTCAAGTTACCTCCACACCTGTGTTTTTTTAATGCATTTTAAGATGTTTTTTCATGCATGCACTGTAGCACTTAACTTTTATAAACAGAGACAACAGATGCATGCAATTGTTTGCAACTGGATCAGTCAAAATTAAAATGTTCTTAAATCTGACAGTTCCCTTGTATGAGGTCTGTGTGTTGTCTGATTGGGCCGTTGTGAGAATAGGGCATGTAATTGTCCACAGAATTCACAGTGATCATCCTGTGTGCTGCCTCCTGCACAGGTGACACCCATCCCTATGAAAATCAAACTGAATGTCTTCTGTAGTGAAAACACTTGTGTGATTAGAAATGACAACTCCAGTCTTTGGCACTATTAGATGCTCCCACAGATGACATCAGGGCTGAGATTTTCTACAGCTTCCTTTGGAGCCACAAAATAATTTATACAGCTTCTCATTGATATAAATTTGTCTCATTAGCAGTATTTAATGTGTAAAACTTATTGCATATATGCATGAACTTCCTTCATTTCAGCTTTAAACATGTCATGCTCTGTTGTCGACTCTTAAATATCTTTCTCCACACGGAGGTCCAAACAGAAATGCTTTAGGTAAGCTGAGGAGATGTGATATTAAAGAATATTAAAGAATGTGAAAACACACAGACACATCTTAAAACACCCACTTTAAGCTTTGCCATCTGGGAGCAGGACTAATTTTTGGACTGTTACTCAACCTCCACTATTATAGGCATTCTTTTCCCTTAATGTGCGAAAGTCCGGGTGTGCAACAATGGTTATAATGAACGAGCGAAGCAGAAGATAGTTGTGTAATACAGTAGATATCACTTTGATGGTTCCTCGGGAGGATCTATAAATTAGGACAGCCTGACGATCAGCAGAAGGAGATAGGAGGAGTCTGTCAACAGGAGGAGAACAGAGGGGAATATGTGGCGACGCGGCAATGAATATTTTTGATATTTTTCTGCCTTATGCCTGTGCTTTTGCACATATGTGTGTGTGTGTGGAAGAGGCAAAAAGTGAAAGTCTGAGACACTGACCAGAGACACCACCCTGCTCTGCTGCCAAGTCGCATTAATTGTATATCAGTAACTGTCTTTCATGCCTCCGATCTGCGGTATATTTATATGCTGCTTCAAGTGATACATGATTATTTCACAAACCACAGAGAGAAACTCAGTGATTTTGTTATGGTCTCAGTCTCTGCTTTAACCTAGTTTATTTAAATACACATCCTTGTAATTAAAGTGTAAACATGCAAGAGCATGTTATTTTGTCTAGCTTTAAGCTCCCTTATTATATTCTTTACATACTGTAGGTGGTCACTCTTTAGACTAAACACACATTTCTTCTTTGTAAAATATCAGTCATGCTGTACAGTAGGTGTACAATACATAAATTCCTACACACATTGGAAAAGTTAATGCATATTCATGAACTGGGAATAGGTTGTATCACTTTTGTTTCATCTAATCTCTGTTACTGATTGATGTAGTCAGGCACAAAGATTCATATTCAGGAATAGATGGAATAGATATATGAGCATTCTTTCAGCGATAAAATTGCCAAATCGTTCTTTAAAATAAGCTTGCTGTTCTTTCTGTCAGACGGGTGAATTTGAACTTAGAACATGTTCCCATGTTGGCTCGCTCTTACTGTTTACTGACATCTCACTGGAACAATAAGGATCAAAGTGTGTCTAGCTGCAAAAAATCTCTGCGCTCTCATTTACAGACTGTGGAAAAAAACACAATCCGCCTCAGTTGTACCATTACCTGGCGCTGCTTTCTCTTCCACACACAAGCGCTCCGGTTATATTAGCTGACGGCATGCTGTCTAGAAGCCGTTAAAACACTGGGGACCTGCTCCTACTGTCCCCAGCTGTCTATATAAATTAGTAACACAGAGTGCCACTAATGCTCGCAGATCACAGTCTGAGGCACGGTAACATCTGTGCACATCTGAGCACATCAGTGTGAGTCTGAGAGTCCTTGAACTCAGCGGGGAAGTTGCCCTAAGGACACTTGCAACTGTCAGACAATCTGTAGGGGCGCTCCGAGGCTTAACCTACAGGAAAGAGCAACACGTTCTTTTATTTGCTCGTCTGACTGCTGCAGTTGCCTTGTGCTAAAGTGAAGTCTTGAGTTTCTAGCACGCCAAAGCCCCCTGCCACATCCATACACCATCTTTGCTAGGCTGTCACCCCACCCCACTTCTGAGCTCATCACTTTTTAATTGATCTCTTCCATCTTTTTTTTCTATTTTAGCTTCCTTGTGTTTGTTTATCTCTTTCTCCTTCTTGAACCACACAGAAAAAAAAACTCCTTCAGGCAAACAGAAACATTGCCAAGAACAGCTCTGTTGGCCTGCTTAGAATTTACATATGCAAATGAGAGCCAATGTTGCCCGTAGATCTGCAATTAGGCAAACAGCTGAAGCTTACAAACAATGTCGGTCCCCATTACTTTACCAATAATAGAGTTTCTCGTGCACTGATTTATATTGCTAACCCCATTACCTTCTTTTTCCTGCTTTTATGCAATTGGTTGAAGATAATTTACTGGACCTGACTCAAGGTCTTTGATTAGTGAAGCAGCACAATGTGCTCAGGAAGAAAAGAAGCTACTCACTTTCTCTGCAAATATATGAGAGCAAAAACACAGGCTTGGCTTACTTTTTGTGCTTTTAAGTTAAAAGAGCTTATCAGCTTGTGTTCATCAAAGCACTGTAAATCATTTACATACTGTGTTCTATAAAGAAAACACCACGTCTAATAAGATGCAGAAGTCAAGAGTCATGACCGAGACTTCCCGCTGATCACACATTATACCCTCAACTCCAGTTAACATTATGCAACCCGGATTGGTGTCTGCAGTGCTTTGCATGTTGGAGCGAGCCTTTTAAAACTACCTAACTTCACTGATTACAGAATACCTAAACTGTTTGGGACTTTCTGGCTAATATGCCACGAAACACTGCTAATCCTAACATATCTAGCAGACACAGAGCCACATGGGCAACTTGTGGAAGTTCTCCAATTTTTTTCTTGTCAGCTTTTAGCCAGTATTCATTTCAGTAACCCTGGTTTGTCTGCTCTCACCAGAGAATAATATCTGAGATTGTTCGCATTTCCTCACAAGCTTTTACTCTATAGCTATTTAGTTTGCTAAGTATAGTTGAGAGATATATACTGCAGACACTGAAAGCAGAGTACAGCACCGCACAGTAGGGTGAATTGCATCTTTTGCTATGAATATTAATGGCACAAATCTTGCTTAAAAGAAACATTTTTGCATTATTTTGGAATATTTATGTAAATATCTGAGATGATTCTGTAATAAGGAGGGCCTCCAACTAGTCATCCTAATTGTTATTCCTTCATATATCAGAAACTTCCCATGTGACTGTTTCTCAAAAAAAAAAAAATAGTGTTTCTACTTTAAAAGAGAAAAATCCCCAACAGCAGGGAAACACATTCAAGTACCAGGACAAGGAGGCTGAAGTTAAATCTCTTGGTTTTAAGTTTTATTTTTATTCACTGTTTACATTAAGTCACTTTTCTTCCTTTTCAGTCTTTGGTAAGATTTAAGAACCAAAACTATTGGTTAGTGTTAGAAAATGCTAATAGTTACCCTTAAACATTTTAGAGACATGGCCCAAGGTAATTACAACAGTGTTCATTTGATATGCACTGACCTCCTATTAATGTCAGTTTAACAAAATTGTCTGCAATTCACTTAGAGGGTGATAACAAAGTACAAATAATTTGCGCTAATGAGCTAATGCTTGTCCACTGAAATCTAAAAATAGACATCAATTAGAACCAAAGTAAAAGCAATCCATCTCCTTTCATCTTAAACAGCATTCTGTCATAAATCTTCTGGTGCGTTTGCGCCCCTCTATTGCAAATAGCTCTGATCAAACAATCAGAAAGAGACTTCATGAGGGTGACCTGAGGGCCTAGTGTCCTCCAGTGGGCCCTGTGCTCGCTGCCCAGCACCGTGGAGCCCGACTGGCATTTGCCATATAATGCCAGAATTTGCAGGTTTTCCACTGGCACCCTTTGCTTTTTGCATATGAGAGCAGGTTCACCCTGAGCACATGTGACAGACGTGAAAGGGTCTGAAAAAAGTTTAGAAAACTTAAAGGTGCCTGTAACATTGTTCAGCATGACTGGTTTGGTGGGTCAGTGATGGTCTGGGGAGGCATAACCTCTACAGGCTAGGCAACAGCATCCTGACCGCAATTAAGCATCAGGATGAAATTCTTGTACCTACTGTTAGACCCTATGTTGGTGCAGTGGGTCCTGATGTTCTCCTGGTGCACCACAATGCACGGTCTCATGTGGCAAGAGTATGCAGGCAGTTCCTGGAGGATGAAGCCCCCCACGCTTACCTGACCTAAATCCAATAGAAAACCCCTGGGAGATTATGTTTCAGTCCATCTGACGCCACCAGGTTGCATCTCAGACTGTCCAGGACCTCAGGAATGCCCTGGTCCAGATCTGGGAGGGGATCCCCCAGGAAACCATCTGTTATCTCTTTAGGAGCATGCCCCAACATTTTCAGGCATGCATACAAGGATGTTGCAGCCATACAAACTACTGAGTAGTTTTCTTGAATTGCTGCAATGCAAAATAGATTAGCCTGCCACATTATTTTTTTCACTTTGGCTTTTGGGGTGTCCTTGAATTCAGTCTTTTGTTGGTTAATAATTTTCATTTCCATCAAATGATGCAGAATTCTTTCATTCCTAACACATTACTCAGTCCATATCAGTATAGATATCCAGCAGGATTTTTTTTCCATTTAGCTCTGATGTGTTTTCAAAGTGTTTCTCCAATTTCTTAGAATTACCATTATCTATTTTTCTTACAGGGGAGACTATTTTTTTCATAAACTTCCATTCTGCTAATGACTAATTTGACTAATTGCAACGGGACATTCTTCCTTGTTGACTCCAAAAGACAACTCAACAAGTCATTAGTATCATAATAAAATCAATACAAACGCTTATTTGTATAACAAGCAGCTGGTTGTGACAGTGAAAGGTAACTGTTATCAGGTGGCTGTTTGAAACATCTTCTGCTGCTTCTTGTTTGATGTGTGAAATCAAAATGATGTGCAGAATAGTGGCTCACATTGGATTTTTTTGGTTCGTTTGTTTGCTCTGCAAGTGGGATTTTTTTCTGTTTTATAAATTCCTGATGTAACTACATCAGATTTCAAAGTATTTGGACAATGACAGGATTCTTTTAATTCTGTACATCTGTCATTTTTATACAACCCCAACTTTAAATGCTGTTTAAAGTGTAAATAATAACTGAATGCAATGATTTGTAATTCATATAAAACTATATTTTGCTCACAATAGAACACAGAAAATATATCAAATATTTAAACAGACATTTTACTATTTCATGAAAAATATTAGCTCATTTGGAATTTTATGGCAGCAATACATCTCAAAAAAAGTTGGAACCTTCACAACAACAGGCTGAAAAAGTAAGTGGTACACCATAGCCATGATCCAGAAACTCCACTGCTTTCTCTGAGCCAAAGCTCATTTAAAATGGACTGAGGCAAAGTGGAAAACTGTTCTGTGGTCAGACAAATTGAAAGCTGGAAAACATGGAAACTGCATAATCCAGAGAGAGACTTTCCAGTTTGTTATCGGTGAACAGTGCAAAAACCTGCATCACTGATGGTATGGGGCTGCATTAGTGCCTATGGAATTGGCAGCTTGCACATCTGCAGTTTGATGTATCATGGAACTAAAAATACTACAAAGAAGACCCAGGACTCTTGAGCAGCTAGAATCCTATTTCAGACAAGAATGGGACAACATTCCTCTCCCAAACATCGAACAACTGGCCTCCTCAGTTCCCAGACATTTACGGACTGCTGAGAAGCAGGAATGTTACACACAGCTGAACACGATGGTCTCCCAACCTTTTAGAGATATATCACTGCAATCAAAGTACAACAGTAAAACATTTTATATGTTTTCTATATTTTATTGTGAGTAAAATATGGATTTATGTGATTTGCAAATCGAATTCTGTTTTTGTTCTGTTTATATATACAGTTTACATTGCATCCCAACTTTTTTAGGAATTAAGGTTGTACATCGTCGAGGCTCAGAATTAATAATTGGACTAACAAACAAATTCATGGGCAGGTGAGGCCTGCTTCCTATTATTTCATGACAAAATAAGCAGAGAAACTTGCATTTGATAGCTGTTCAGTGGAACTTTCAATATGAGGCTCAACGAGATGCTGATGCAAATGTGGCAGAAAAACAAAGTAAACCTATCTGAGACATAACAAAAACTCGATAAGTGCCCAAATCAGCAATAATGGTGCAACAGCAAAAAGCCAGAAAGGCCACAGAAGAGAACTAAACTGGATGATGACAGAATTATTTCCATGGTTACGAAAAACTGCTTCAGCGCATCTAACCAAGTCAAAAACACTCTTGAGGAGGCAAATGCAACACTGCCAAAGTCTCTAATTAAACAACAACTCCATGAATGTAAATACAAATGATTTAAAAAAAGGTGGAAACCACTTGTTACACTCATGAACAAGAAGGCCAGATCAAACTTTGCAAAACATGTAAAAACATCTAAAAGAGCCGGTACAGTTCTAGAAAATTCTTAAGTCATATGAAACTAAGATGAACTTGTACCAGAATGATGGGAAGAGAAAAGTATGGAGAAGGCTTAAAACAGCTTATGATCTGATGCATATCACATTATCTGTCAAATGTGATGGATGCAATGCTATAGTGTGGAAATGTACAGTATGGCTGCCAGTGGAACTGTGCACTGCTATTTATTGATGATGTAACTGCTGATAGAAGTAACAGGATGAATTGTGAAGTGTAAAGGGCTATACTCTCTGCTCAGATTCAGCCAAATGGTGCAAAACAAATCTGATGGCATTTCACAGTGAAAATGAATAATAACCCAAAGTTTACTGCAAAAGCATCCCAACAGTTTCTCAAGGCAAAGAAATGGGATATTCTTCAGTGACAAAGTCAGTCACCTGATCTCCACCCAGCAAAGCATAATTTTCAGTCATTAAATACAAAACTGAATGCAGAGAGTCCCACAAACAAGCAGCAGCTGAAGGTGGCTGCTATAATGACCTAGCAGAGCATCTCAAGGGATGAAACGCTGCATTTATACCCCTGGGTAGATGTTGGGCAGATTAAGTATTAAAATCCATCCTTATATTTACTTGGTTTGTGCAGTTACTTTTGAGGCTCTGAAAATAAGGGACTATGTGCAGAAATGTCTGTATTTCCTGAACAGTTTATGCAAATGTTTTGTGAAACTCTGTGAATTAAAGATGAACGTCTACTCTTCATCTTGAAAATCTCAACAAACCGCATGCAGAAAAACTGATTTCAGAAAGTTTTTGTTTAATTATGTTCTATTCCCTTGTGAAGAACTTCATTTGATAAATTTATCTGCAAACAGTGCAAACTTATAGTAATTATCCA
Organism: Andinoacara biseriatus; assembly: GCA_015108635.1. Classification (NCBI taxonomy): domain Eukaryota; kingdom Metazoa; phylum Chordata; class Actinopteri; order Cichliformes; family Cichlidae; genus Andinoacara; species Andinoacara biseriatus. The sequence continues at coordinate 25,153 of VUQJ01024911.1, forward strand.
TCATCCATCTATCCATCCATCCATCCATCATCCATCCAGCCATCCATCCATCCATCCATCCAAACAACCATCCATCCATCCATCCATCCATCCATCCATCCATCATCCATCCAAACAACCATCCATTATCCATCCATCCATCTATCCATCCATCCATCCATCCATCCATTATCCATCCATCCATCCATCCATCCATCCATCCATCCAAACAACCATCCATCCATCCATCCATCCATCCAATAAAAGTTAAAATGGATTGTATTTAACCTGTATACTAATAATAACAATAACATTTTGAAAATTTCAAAACAAAATTCAACCCAGTTACTGACTTTCTAACGTCTTCTGGGTGTCAGATTCAATATTTTTTTTGCCAACTGGCGATAAGGAGGTCGGTTCTGTTATTGCACACTGGTAGCCTTGGTTCTCTTCAGAACTTTCTGTGGAGATTTGAGGTTACTGTGACCTCAGTAAGGGTGAGTGAACATTCTCCAGTGCCACCTCCCTTCTGGATAAGTCCTTTACAGAAGGAATCAAAGAAATAAAGTCTGTCAGCATCTGTGTGGTGATCAGGGAGTATGAAGTTGTCAATCCAGGTCATGCATTTTTTTTTGCCTCTTAATCATAACTCAGTGAAACAAATACAATACTGCAGACATTTTGTGAATAAGATTTAACTTATCAGCTTACAAAATGCAAAGAAATAAAAAGAAGAAAAGCTCAGAAAAGTTTACCTTTGATGAGTATAATATTGTCTTTACAGGTTTCTCCAGAAGCAACTGGACCCCTGGTGCTGGAACTCTTTATCAGGCCAAGAAAGCACAGCATAATGCTGCAGTTCTCAGATCACAGCAGTGACTAACTGCACGCCAGTGGACTGATTTTAAAGTGCTTGTTTACAGAACACTAAAAGCTTTAGAGACAAAATATACATTTATGACCTGCAGCTGGCTTCTAGCCATGTCAGGCTGTCTGGGGCTTGTTTGTTTACTGTTGTGAGGAAGCAGCTTTTATATTGGATGGGATACATCACATATCTGTAGCAAACTTTGAAGATGTGTTGCTTGATCCAGCTTCAAGAACATTTTAATGATGACGGGAAAAAAAAAATCACAAAAGACAAACGTATGGGCAATAACCCACACTCAGCTAATTCTTACATACAAAGAGGTTTTACAGGGATTTAAACTTTCTCAATGTTTCACAGTAAACAAATTACTTTATTACCGTATATATATTAAATACACTCACCGTCCATTTTATTGGGTACATTACTTCTTATTGCAAATATCTTATCAGTCAATCATATGGCAGCAATTCAAGACATGTAGACATGGTCAAGATGACTCATGAAGTTGGGCTTGTCTGAGTGTTTCAGAAACTACTGATCTACTGAGATTTCCCCACACAACCATCTCTAGTGTTTATGGAGAATGGTCCAAAGAAAAAGAGAAAATATCATAGTGTACCCATCTTCTGAAGGCTGCTTCCAGCAGGATAATGTACCATGTCACAAAGTTCAAATCATCTTAAACTGATTTCTTGAACATGACACTGAGTTTACTGTACTCAAATGGCCTCCACAGTCACCAGATCTCAGTCCAACTGAGCCCTTTTGTGATGTGGTGGAACAACAGATACACATCACGGGTGCGCAGCTGACAAATCTGCGGCGACTGTGTGATGCTATCATGTCAATTTGGACCAAAATCTCTGAAAAAAGCTTCCAGCACTTTGTTGAATCCATTTC
>VUQJ01024911.1:27892-41565 GCA_015108635.1 Andinoacara biseriatus
AAATCAGGACCCCCCCCCCCCCCCCCACACACACACACCCATGACTGTTGATGGTGTCCACTAATTTCTGAAAATATGGTTGCTTGAGCTTCTAAGTGCTTAACTATGTTCATGAATTCCTTGTGGTCCCCCCCAAACTGCATAATTGCTGGGAGGAAACTGAAAAACAACACAAAAAGATAATTCAAATGCAAGGGAAGCTACAGAGTTTGCAGTCATATGTTCCAATTATAGCTGCTTTAAAGCTTTTTTTGTTTTAATGTCCTACACACAATTGACTGTACTGCTAGTATCTAAAGAGGGCTATTTAGATCAACTTTCTTTGCTTTCATTGTTGAGGTTCAGAGAAAAAAAAGGTTGCATGAAATTGCAGAATTGGATTATGGCACATGATGAGAAATTAGATCCAAGACTGCTGAGATGTTAAGTGTTACAGTCCCAGACCTCCTCTAATAGCGTGAAATGAGAACAGATCTGTTAAGGCCTCGAAAAGCATAGAAATGGGATGGGATTGGCTTTATGCCGTTGTTCATTACCCCCCTCGCACTGATAGGCCCTTTATGAGACTTAATTAAAAAGTCGATGGCATCTTTAATGGCTACAGCTCTGGTTGTTTTTCTGTGTTTTTAAAACGCTGGTTCCCTAATGACCAGAGGCAGCCTCATTTGGGGGGATGGCGGACAGAAAAATGTTTTGACCTGTAGCATGAGGTCGCTATGCTCCGCCTGTGTCAGGAAAACAGATAAGCCAGTTTTGTACATTTCCAGTGTGACGCTGGGTGCTGGTCAGTGAGCAGAAAATAGCTGTTGAATAATCAGATGAAGTACTTTTCAGAAACCTCACCAAGATGGAGATGAAGTAGTTAATTTAAATGACAAATCAAATGGCTGTTGACAGATTTCTGCTTGGTTTGTTCTTTATACCATGACTTTTTGGCATTTTGTTTCATGTCCTTGTTTATCTTCTGAATTAGATGCAGGGTAATAGTGCAGCTTGTTTGAGATGAAGCCGAGTGTGTCAAAGCCTTGAAAGACATCCAGTGTCCTCTCTGTCTCAGAAACTACTTTAGTTGAAGCTAATGAATGCAGTTTGAAAGACACAGAGAGGGCCTCTTTGGAGTAATTTCAGGAGAATCAATTTTTAATACTGATTTCAAGGATGGCTCTTTGGACTGTGGGTTTTTGACTAAAAACACTGAACATATATAACTATTACTTCCTGTTTGTAAGGGGTTTTCCCCTGATTTTTCTTTGTTTTCCTGTCAGTTGAAATAAACATGCTGTTGTATCTGGGTGTTGTTAAATGAGTGTTTTTTAAAGGGAAATTTAAAGAATTTCACAAAAAAAAATTTGAGGTTAATTACTGGCTGCTATGGCGCCAGTGAAAAAAGTTGTTTAATGTCTTCCTTGGCTCAGGAGGGAGTGTTCAAATTTTAAAAAGCTCTAATGATGTCTTTGGCATTTCTCAGCTTGGGACTGAGAATTTAAAATGAAAAGAGAAAAGTAGTTTTACCCTCCGGGGTTGTGGCGTTTCAAGGTGTGGGCAAAGTGAAGATCTTGTAAAAGATTCTATGAAGTTGAATTATAGGAAATGCTGGATTATGGGATTTGGGGATTTGACTCACCAGGTACTAATGGGCTGTTCAAACAAATTATCTCAAAAGCACACACACAGTTCATTGTGAGCTCTGACCAACCTGTTCTTCTCCTGTGGTATCAAAATACTGTAATTTTATCAGAAGCTTCTTTCATCACAGAGAGATGTACAAGGTGTTCTTTGGTGTCTGCACCATGATGCTCCGCTGACGGCAGCACTCGACTCTGAGAGCAAACGACCTGTAAACATCTGCATGAGGGGGCTGTGAACAATTTGTAGACAAAGTTAGAGATGCAAGGCTGAGATGGTTTGGACATGTGCAGAAGAGTGATGGTGGATATACCAGGCAGAGGGTGTTCAAGATGGAGCTGCCAGGTAAGAGGGAAAGAGGGAGGCCACCGAGAAGGTTTATGGATGTAGTGAAGGACGTGCAGAGGGTTGGTGTGACAGAGGAGGATTCTGGGGATAGTGTGAGATGGAGGCAGATGATCTGCTGTGGTGACCCTTAAAAGGGAGCAGCCAAAAGAAAAAGATAGATAGAAACCACCATAGTCTGCAACAATGTTGTTCATTGTTGTGCAGATGTGTTTTCATGTACTGTTTGAGGTTTCAGTAAGATGTACTGGATTCATTAGTATCCTACTAAGATATTTTTGTTGAAACTAACAGCTGGAAATCAAAATATGTTTAATTGGTGTAGACTAATGTTCATTCTTGTGAGACAGTTTTCTAAGAACTCAGTAAGTCCCATTTGCTGTCATTTTCCTTATTTAACCTGCCTTTCAGAGTCCCTCAGCATTAGAGAAGACCATTACCAAACTGCAGAAATACTGGTTTAAATTCAGTTTCCAAACCACTGATATTAGATTACATTTTTTTTAAATTAAAAATAAATGTTTATTTGTAGTCACATTTAATAAGTTGGACATTTTTCCCTAAAAACATTTCAGTTTCTATAAATTTCTTTAATATGCAAATATTCCTATGCAAGACAAAGCTGGAGAAAAATTAGCTTTTTGAGACATGTGATCTTCATAGCTCTGCCTTTTGATATTACAAGAACAAACAATCTGTATTGTAGCTCACACCTTTATATTGTATTTGTTAATTAAGATATTAATAGCTTGGCTGTGACTGCATGGTGGTGACTGGGGCCTTTCTATGTGGAGTCTGCATCTTCTCCCCATGTCTGCATAGGCTCTTTCCAGGTTCCTCCCACAGTCCAGAAACATGTGTGGGTTGGCTCAATTTGTGTTTCTAAATTGAAAGAGTGAATGGTTGTTTGTGTGTTGGCCCTGTGACAGTCTGGCAACCTGTCCAGGGTGTACCCTGCCTCTCGCCCAGTGGCAGCTGGGATAGGCTCCAGCCCCACAGTGACCCTGAACTGGATAAGTGGAAGAAAATGGATGGATTCTTTGGTTGACTGAAGCAATCTGTGCTTCTTGCAAAGATGTGCTCCTTTTAAGGTTTAATTCAAAATGACACATTTCCAAATGAGCAACTTTTTGATGCTGCTTTTGTTAACTTTCAGACACCACTAATCCTCGCTGCAGCAAGTGTGGATCCTGACTAAACCTGAAAATGACCTAAGACAGGCACAAAAAGTTATGGTCGTATTTCCAAAACACAGAAAAATGAAGCGAAAGATACCAACCATTAAAAGAGTAGGGAGACTTTTGAGACTAATCATGGTGTGTATTTGACTCATTTTCATAAGTTGTCAGCTCGCATAAGGCTTCCGCAGCTGCCTACCATTGTTAAAAATATTTTCCCACCTTGATAGTTTAATGCATTTCCAGCCTGTTTGAGCCTGACATTAGCGAGGGACAAAGCGTCAACTGCTCCCCTTTCCCTATGTGTGAAAAAAATGATCCTCGCCTAGAACAGCGAATCTGTCTTCCAAAGAATGCCTCTAATTGGAGGAGAGAATTCTTTTTTCTGACGGCTCTGGAGGTTTCAAATAAAGCCCATTTGCCAATGTAAGGAGTCATTAAACATGTCATTAAATCCAGCTTCTATGATATAAGTAGAAGAAGTGCTAGATCACATTTAGTCTTTGGAGAGGAAGGTGGAATTTGAACTGGGCTTGTGACAGCCGAAGGATCGTGCTCGGCCTTGCGCACAAACACAAACAGACCCATAAATGTATGCATTCTCTGTTCACACACAACATGTGGGTGTTTATTGTGTGCTCAAAGGAAGCTTCTTAAAGTCTGCTCTACCCATACAGGAGGGCACCAAATCATCCCATTACTGAAGGAAGAGAGTGTGACATTCAGCCACCAAAAGATCAGTCCTTGATGTTCTCAGACTGGTCACGCTCTTTTGTCTGACTTGCACTTCTTTGTTTCAGAATTGCAGTTGTTTTTTTTTTGTTTTTTTTTAAACTCAGCAGTCTGATTTGGCCTGCAGCGTGCGGCTGGTAAGTCCCAGTGGAGATGTCGGCCTAAACAGCCGGGTCTGAAGTGATTATGTGAGTGCAGTGTGAGAGATTCCTTTAGGGCCTGTGGGAAGCCTGCACATTCTTTGTTGACAGTAGAAATGAGAGAGTGAGAGTGAGGGAGAGAAAGGTAGAGGGGAAGGAGATGATCTAAACAGACAGAAAAAGGGCTGGAGTCTAGGAGATTAAAGGTACGTGCAGATATAAAATCCCTTTCTGCAGTTAACTATTGGGTTTCCCTTTATTTGTTCATCCCCATATCCAATTAGCACGAGCTTTGTATTCCAGTAACTGCAAGTTACATCTTATAAGTCTGTCAAATTGCATTCAGGTAACCTCCCTATACTTAGCTTAAGATTTTTATAACAGTTTCATGCTGTGTTTCTGTAGCCCCCTTAACTTATTTTACTGTAAAATGGATTTTTGAGCTTGACTGAGCAACCCCTCTTTGTTTCTATGATTCTACTCTGCTCCCTCCATTCTTCTTTTAAAAACCACAACAAATAATTAACCAATTAACCTATAACTCCTCTCAAGGATCTAATACAATTAATCATTCAGTCATATCAGCTGATATTGTCTTTATAAATTCACCCATACAATCAAATTGACATTTTTTTCTCTTCTTTTCCATTGGCCTGTTTACTCCAGAAGCGTGTCCTTCAAGCATCTCCTTCCCAGAATCGAGAGGCTAAGCCGTAGCAAGGCGAGCTGTCGTTTATCGCTGCCTTGCAGACAAATCCACTCTAAATGGCCGGTGATTTTCACTCATTGGCTCAATAATCCATTTGAGAATTTACTCAGGGACTCAGACACATTGAGGTTTTTTTTTTTTTTAATTGCTCCTTTTGAACAGATCTCTCTGTATACCCCCTTCAACTTGAAGGAGACTTGTTTAAACAACAGAGAAAATGGAAATGAATGCACATACACAGGCATTTCAAATCAGCATGGTGCAACGGTTTGCAGCGCTGGAAAGTTTAATAACTCAAATGGCTTTGTGTTTTTAGAAATCCTTGTTCAACCCAAGGGTAGAGCAGAGGGAAGGAGACCTGAGTTCCACATGAATGGACCGCCCTCCAACTGTTTCTCCACATTTAATCCTTTTCTCTGCACTTGCCTTTGCATGAATCTATCCTGATTAAAGTATTGGCTCAGGTCTTCTTCCACCACCTTGCTCCTTCACCCTGATGTCTTTGCTGTCCACCCCTCCTGCTTGCTGTCCCTCCTCCCATAGTGCACTGTGGTAATTGAGTGAAAGCTGTGGCCCTGGAGTCCTTGTGTAATCCACACTTTATAAGCACTCTAATTGAAGTGCAAATTCAATACTCCCTCATCAGCCTTTTACTGGCTGTGCCATTGCCTGCACCCCTTAGGTAATTACAAGGAGACTGGCAGTTCAATCATTTTGCAGAAAATAATGTTACAAAAATGTAGCAGCGCACACCACATAATTTTACAGTGGATGTGTGGAGTGTGATAGCTGGGTTACTGGGGGTGAAATACTGAACAAGACAAAAAGGCCTCCCTGTCTGTTGTCAGAAGGTTACACACCAATCCTCAGTGTGATGGAGGAATTTAGAGAATCTTATCTGAATACCACATGGGATTGCTCTATGCTGAAATTTTCCTCCCTGTGCACCGGCTTACCTGTAGACACGTGCACACATTTGTGGCAGACACATCAGTGAGCGTGTGCACAATGTCCTCTTTTTGTATTGCTGTAGCTGTACACACTCATGCATGTAAAGCTGCATAATGGCAAGTGAAGTGCACATGCAAACACATAAGTATATGGATTTTGTCCATATTACTGTGTGTGTCTGTGTGTGTTTGTGTAGGAGTGTGGTGCGCAGCTTTAATTAAACTTCCTCTATTTTCTCTCAGCTTGTCCCCATAGGGCCCTGTCTTCTTCCCGACCACATGCTTATTTATTTATAATTGCATTAAACTCCAGAGCTGAGCCATAACTGAACATGGTGCCAGACCTGTGGAGCAAGCCGGGATTGTCACGCAGTAATACAATTTCGTGTACTGCAATGTTCCACTGACTAGGAAAATTCCACATATCACATAAGAATGCACTGTACATTAAACAAGAACAAGCTGAAAAGGGAAATTTGACTGTTATTCACCAGAGTGCCAGTATAAAATGTGAACACAGATTTTTTTTCTCTTTGGTGGGAATACATTCATATTGTTTCAGCTAGTGGTAGTTGAGCATATGGTATTTTGAACTTTGTCTTCATCCAAGCTTGAAGATCTTTATTGGTAGAGAATCACAAGTAGAAGAGTCCTATTAATAAAAAAAAGAATTTATTTCCATGAAATCTATCTAACTACCCATCAAAGGCTTGTGTGCTGAAGCCTGTTTTTCACAAGAACATGCAATGAGAAAAAAGGTAGTTTTAAATAGAGTGCCTTAGAGTTCTTTCAATTTAAAATCTATATACATATATATATATAAAACAATTAAAAACTTAACATTTAAATACTCTTTATTGATGTCCATATTAAAAACTGTGGAGACCAAAGCAAATTCCTGTTGTGAAAAGATCTTATGATGGCATCCCTGTAGCATTGTATTCCTCAGATCAAACATTTTCGAGAAAGAAACAATCCATGTATCATAACAACTTGTCTCTTTCCTCCTTTATTCAATTGCCAGAATCCTCTCCAGTTTTTTTTTTTTTGTTTTGTTTATCTTTTCAAATTGCTTTGCCTTAATTTAAATATCCCGCCAGAGAACCTTTTGGATGAGCTTCACAGCAAATTCGTAGCACATCCCAAGTGGTTTTGTTAAAGTTTGATGAATGTGATTTGAATCTTCAACAGAGAAAATCACATTACAATATTCTTATAATACAACAAAATTGCCAAGATACCCTACATGTGCAGCTACCCACGAGTGATGACTTAGTATCTGCAACACTACCTACTCACATCTGCAGCATAAACAAGACTGCACACCTTTTTTTTTTTTCAGAGGCACTTTAAATGTTAGCATCAAGATCGTAATCACATTATTCCATATCTTTCCATAATGTGATCAAACTAGTGAGTCTCATATTTTTACAAAGACAGTGTTCTGTAAATTATAATTTGTATTATTCTGCACACATTTTTAATTGCTTGTTACATTGTGTCTTAAATTTCTTTGTGAATCACTTGCATCCATTTTCTGGTGTGATGACCCACTTTCCTGGGGCCAAAAATTCACTTAAACCACATGCATAGCTAAATTCTTGCATTTAATAGTCCTTTCCTTGGAAAAAAAAAGCAGGCAAACAAATAATCAGGAACTCCCCAAACAAATAAACAAATTTGTGGTTGTGTTGACTGAATTTCTGGGATGAAATCATTGCTGACAAACTGAAGTACATCTGTGTGTGCTTGACACATCACAAATCACTGAGCTAACCTAGGCCTAAAGGAAAATGGATGCAGCATGTTGCAGTGAAAAAAAAAAAAAAACGGTTCCATGTATAGTTACATGTGAGGTTAGAAATCAAGCATTTTATATACGCTAATCTACATATAACTTCAACTTTAGGATCAATTAGGTCTCATGACTTATAATTTTCATGAAGTAAGCCTCATATACAGGCAGGCACGTACAAAATCACATACCACAATACAATACATAACACAATACTTATACACAAATACTTACACTTACAGTGTTATGCACAAAGTGTGTGTATGTAAGAGATAGACATAACCACCAGTATGAAGCCTCAAGCTAAGCTGAGTGATTTCACCGTTTCATCTTAGTGTTTTGAAACTCAATGCGATATGCGAGTGGTGGATCGGACTTAGAAACAGAGGGATTCTGCATGCTCATACTGTGTCAAATTGTCAATCAGACAGTGGAGCATACTAATTTATTCTCCCTTTTTAGTCTAATTGGACCATAATTTGCAAAATGAATGTTATATTTTGTTCAGTATGACATAAACTTAGTGACTGAGCCTATAGCCTCATCAGGAAAGTGTTTTCTGAGGTCATGAATCAAGGGAGCCAGATATTTCTAAAATGCTTGCTGTCTTTTTGCAACCACAGGAATCACCCTCTGCTGGCTATTAGATAGAATGCAGGTTTAAGGCACTTATCTCTACCATCTTTTTTATACAGTATATGGTTATTCAGTATATTTCTTTAAAGTTGCTATAGCTTAAAACATTTCAAGGTTGGTTGAGTCATATTAAATGTGTGTGTTTATGTCAAAAGTTACTTCTGAAATCTTAAAGATTTTGGTCACATTAATTTCTCTTTGGAATTATTATTATTTGGTGATGATATGTCTTGTAATATAAAGAGTCTCACACATCAAGCATGAATAGAATTTAAATCTAATGCAACTGTAAGTCTTAATATATTTGAGACAGTGTATATTTCCTAGCAAGAATGTGTTTCTAATAATAATGTGCTGATAAAGGTTTTAAAACACCTGAGTGCTTTTAAGCTTCTACTCTCAGTAAAGGTCAAGCATCTTATTGCATTTTCTGCTGCTGCTCTTTATTTTTTGTCCTGTCTCATATTTTCTGTCTCAGTTTTATCCACAAAGACATAACATCAAATTATCTAAAGAAAAAAAAAACATACTCTATAGATGACCATAGAAAAGTAAAACAGAAAAAGGCTCATGCTGTAGAGAGGATTTATATATAACAGTGAGAACACTGAATCCAATTTATGACACTACTGTTAAATTTTATTAGTAAAGCACCTTTCAGAACATATGTAGAAAAAATTTGGATAAGTAAAATATTGAAATGTAATTAAATTACCTCAGCAGTGATGTAAAGACAACACCTCCTGGTCACTGTGCCTGACAAAAGCTTTGCTCCCAGTCAGCTGAAGCATGTTTGTTTGTCAGAGGAGAGCTTGCTGTTCCAAAATGCACCCATGGTTTCTGGCTGCTGATTTCAAATTTGTTGACAGGGCTCCAAGATGGAAAGAATGACAGTCCTTGATGGTTTGATTTAGTAATCTCTAGTTTCTTAATTAACAATTATTTTAAAATGTGCTCTCTTTTGTTATGATTGTGAGTACAATTAGAGGCCCCTAAATAATTTGAGGTCAAAGAAAAAACTCCTTATTTAAAAGACTCAATTATTTATTTAAGGCAGCTCAGCTGAACAAACTTTTTTTTGGAGCTATACAAAGATTTATTGAGTATATTTTAAGATTTCAAGCACAACCCACCATTTCCTCACAGCTGGCATGATTTTCTCATCTTAAAATGCATTCTTTGTTAATTTTATTTATATATTTTATTTATATTTTACATATAAATGAAACAGAACAAACAAAATTCAGTTTTTGTGTTAGTGTAGCAAATATGCTCCCTCGGATCTGCTGAGTTTGAAATGTACACCCCCCCCAAACACCCAGTGTCAAAACCAAAACAATCCCAGCATGGCCAGTCGCTTATTGGGCGTTCGTCCACGTCACAGTCTAACCCGGAAGTGTAGTGACAGCACTTGTCAAAAATCCTTCATCTCTTTCGTTCAACTGCGAAACAAAGGTGAGTTTTAAAGCTGAAAAATGACCTCTTTCCACACTTGTCCCTTGTGCATTTCAAGAATTTCTCCGTGGTAAAGTGCGTTTGAAGTTTGCCCGTAATTTAGCGCTGGAAGCACTTTTACAGAGCTTCAATATTAGCCGCTAGCTGGCTTTTGTTAGCAGGTTTGGTAGCGGCTCGGGACTTATTTGTGTGCGCTTCCTATTTGTGTTTCACTTTTCAGCTGCTTTTAAAAATGTATTTTTTAATTTATTTTTACGGTGTCAGCTGTTTGGATGTGCAAATGTCACAGCAGAAATGATCAGTGTGAACATTTCCACAGGGACATGCAAAATAATGAGACCCCTGTTTGAAAAAATATGTTAAGCTGAGCAGGAGGATCAAGCATGAGTATCCTGCCAAATAGTGACCACGGCTTCTCCCCTCTGTTGCTTCCCAATGCGCAGTGCAGGACAGCTGCAGGTTTCAGTCTGCCAGAAAGCATCTGAAAAGAGAGAGTCAAGCAGAAAGGCTACTGCAATGCAGGGTATAGGAACTCTGCAAGGTGATTGGAAAAAGGTGGTGATTTAGAAAAAGTGATGAACCGTGACTGAAACTTTAATGAATAACCTTTTTGTGACATCCAGATGTATGGATTTAACCCACAACTACTAATTGAATGCACTGAAATGAATGCACTGAAATTTGGGTTACCAAATATTTACTACTTGAGCTGCAACTTTAAGTTTTTTTTGGTTTATGGAAAAAAAAAAGATCTAAAATTTTCCCAAGATTTGAGAGGACATTAAAGAAATCCTTAGGGCTTTTATTAGAATAAGAGAAGACTTTATTTTTTGCTGTGTTAAATTTAATGTTATTATTTTATTTTAGCTGATGCATATCAACCGAGCCTAATTGGAAAAAATAATGATCAGATTAATCAGTAATAGCAATAACTGTTGCAGCCATTAGGCTTGGATGACTGAACAAATTTTTGGTTATTGGTAATTGGCTGAACCCATTGCTGATTGCTTTCTTTTTTATGATGGGGGTGGGGTGTGTGTCTTTTTTGGGTTTTTAATTTAATTTAATTTAACTAATTTATTGGTCTGCTTCCTTGAGAATTAACTTGTACAGTGCCATTGAAATCAAGTAGTAATAGGAAGTACCAGGTGGATTTGTGCTCTATTGTACATGCTACTACATACTATGTGACAGTATTGTTTGGCCTGTTGGCATAAAGGGAAAAAAAAAAAAACATGGTCCTTTTAGCCCATTGCTAGGCGGCTGGCATCATGCTATATGCATAACTGAAACTTTGTGGATACAAAATAATTAGATGTTATTGTGAAATAAAATGATACAATGCTTTTATAAGGTTTTATAGGTCCATAAGTGCTAAAAACAGATCATTTTAGCCTGGTGCTAGGCAGTTACTTAGCAAGGTGTTGAGATCATAATCCCTGACAAAAACAGGAGCCGTCAGGCATCTAAAGCTGTGTCCACACTGGAAGCGATGTGATTACGAGAGACCATAGAAAGTGAATCGCTTCCAGTGTGAATGCAGCTTAAGATTTACCTTTGTGCCAATTTTGGTTGCTTTGCACCTGATCTTGTTGGAGCAGTTGGCAGACAAAGGAACAATCACACACAGATTTTGTGTATTATAGTAAGATTCTTCTGCAGTGAGAGTAGGGTGCAGGTAGAAAAGAACCTGGAGAGGTGGAGGTATGCTCTGGAGAGAAGAGGATTGAAAGTCACCAGAAGCAAGACAGAATACACATCTGTGAATGAGAGGGAGGCAGGTGTAACAGTGACGTTGCAAGGCAAGCACCTTTGAGAACTAAATATTAAGAGGGCCCAAACAAAGATGTGGCTTTGTAAAGGTCATTCTTTGAATAAAGATAGCCTGTTTTGAGGTATTTATATGGTCCGTTACTGAGAAAAAGTACTGTAAATCCCATCGCGATCACGATGGCACACAGACTGTTACTTCCTGCTCGGCTTTACGCCCCGAAAACGCGCCCATTGAGCATTAAGTTTTTGGATTCATGTTAAAACACCCCCCCAGTTGCCGTACACCCATGTGACGGGAATTTTATTGGCAATACATCTGTGGTTTTAGATTTTGGGTCAGAGTTGACCAGTCAGAATGATAGCATTTGGGGGCATGTCCAGAAAAGTCACATTACACGGTCTGGTTATTATTGGCTCTGGGGAATCTATTTCATAACATGATTGGCCAAATGAGGTGTCAATCCAATTCGGGGCATCTACTCTGCAAAATAAATGGGTAATAAGATTGGAATGTATCATTACTATAAAGTTATGACAATTTAAAGTCAGAAAACACTGAAAAGGGCCCAAGGGTGGGCCCCTGGCGACAAAGGGGTTAAACTGGCTGGTTTTGTCTTTTTAAACCAAACACTTATTGCTGTGGCTGCGCCAACACCAAAAGCCACTTTTTATACATTATGTTGTAATAACTCACCAAATCTAAAAGTGCTTCCTGAATTTAATTAGATAGCCATCTGAAAGGGCAGGATTTCTTACTTTTTGATTAGTGATGTGGCAAAAGTTGGTGGAACACTTTTTTGCAAAGCTGTATTTCCCAGTAAAAAAATCTGCTAAGTGCATGCTAAATATTCAGCTGGTTTGTCCCACTGAGCTTTCTGCTCAGCTGTGCTGGAATTGTATGCATGAGCAAAGGGCATGTGGGAGTTCAGAAATGCTCTGAATAGGAGTTTGGATTGATTCAGAACAGTCTATGGTGAACAAATTTGAATCCCAAAAGATAACTCTTTGACTGGCTTTTCTCATTTTATCTTCTTAAACCGTGACACATCCACACATTCTTCACATAGCTGTTGGTAAAGATGGATTCTAAATGTACAAGTTCGTGACTTATTTTGGTGTGGAAGGAAATTGAAATTTTATTAAACTGCACCTCAGTGCACAAAATAAAATACTGACTTTTTATCTCAAGCCCGCAATACGGTCAGTCTGTGCAGATTCAAGATGTGACTTCAACATCTAGTCAGTTTTATAACGAATATTTCCCAAGTTGCAATAAACTAAATAGTCTGTTTTTTGACAAACACATTCAGTTTTCCAGTTACATTGCCTGATTAAAGCACAGATCATTATGTTATTACTACTAGAACTTTTCTTTTTATATTCTTCCTCTAGTATTCATGATTAATAATTTTTAAATTCAAACATATAGGTAATTGTGACTTTGTTGTGCTAGTGTCAGTCTTTCTTCTTTTTAGGCATGTGGGTTTAGCATTTTGTTTTTAATCTGTACAAGGAAATTTACAATTTCCACAGTTCTTCAAACAGCCATTTCAAAGCCATAAAAAACTCATTTAACTGCAGCATGTGAAGCATTGCATCTTAATAATTATGACTAGAATTAAAGGAACTTATCATAAAAAACCCTATTATTCCATTTTATTCGACTCTTCTTGTGTTTTGTGTTGAAGCGACGAGTGAATTGGTTATGAAATTTTTGAAGTGATTGTCATTCTTTTGGTCAATAACATCTAATAAATTGTCACAGTGAACTGCTGTGTGTGCTAAGAAAATATCCTGCAGATATCTGCAGCTGTGAGTTGGTGGCAAAACTCTTTCAATCACAAACACTGAGTGGTTGAATTTATGAACTCAAAACTGTTTTTGTGTTTTTTGTTTTTTTTTTGCCTAAGAAAATGTATCCAGGTTAACTGCCCAAATAAATTCTATGCAAGAGGAGCACGGATCGGGCTGTTAACAAGATCAGTTTGGAGGGGACAGGCCAGATGCTGTGTTTCATATTGCAGAGCTGTATGCATCAAAAGTGGTTATTAGACAGGTGGCCTTTCCATAGACTTCCACCTGGCAGCTGGCAGATAGCTAGATACAGAAGAAAAAGTGTGTCTGAGTATGTGTTTGAGTGTGTGTTTGTGTACGTGTGTGGAGTGAGACCACTTGTCTTGATTTAAAAGTGCTTTTCTGACTGCTTGTATTCCTCAAATTTGAACTCTTACAATGATGTGTGTCATGCTCTCCCTCTTGTTGACTGTGTCCATTCAGCTCAGTGCTGTATATTAAACTATTCAACCACTCTGTTAGATGTTCTTTACACACAAG
>VUQJ01024911.1:41585-54858 GCA_015108635.1 Andinoacara biseriatus
CCCCCCCCCCCCCATACACTACAAGATGCAGCCATTTGGTTTATTTACGGGTGGTGCTTCTGTAACTGCTGGGAATAGGCCAAGAGCCAATCGAACCACACGGTGGAGGCCAAGCTAATAGAATCTGACAGGAATGGAGTCATAGAGGCGGCTCAAGCATCGTAAAGCTGTCGCTGTTTAAGCCCCTAAATTTGTCGCTATTACCTGCTTGCTTCTCCCTTTACATGGGCAAAGAGCGCTGCCAGATTCCCGAGTTTGTGACGATGTTTCTCATCTTTGCTCATTTCAGCACCAAATGAATATGTTGGTGTGTGCACACATGCTTGTGTAGTTTCAGGGTCAAATGCAGAGTGCATTGGCAGTGAATTGAAAAACAGATCAATGATATACTATCCACCATATAATGTCAAGCAAAAAGTAAATTACTGCAGAAGTGTGGTGGACCTTAACAAACAAATGTTTCAGCACTGCACCATTTCTCCATCATACTTGCCTGTATTTAGATTCTTCTTTTATATTGGGCTCTTTGGAGAATTCCTTTCGTGGTGTTGCTGCAGTGGGAGATGTCAGGATGTGTGAATTTGTTTGGAATGTAACAGTGTAAAATGCTACATCAGTCAGTACATCAATACTAGTCAGTAAGGAAATGGGGTGCCACTGAAAATGGCTAATGTGTCAGAATTGAATTTTTTTCCCCCACTAATGAGCCTGATTAAAAGAACATGCACAAGTTCCTCTAAAACCAGGCCCATTCTGTGTCCACTCTTCTGAGCTGTGTCATTGGATCAGTTTCAAAAAGTATTGGCTGATGGCATCACAGCTTACAGCTTTGATACTTCTGCTTCTGGTTTTGTGAAAAGCTGAACTGATGGATGTTAAAGAAAAACAGAGGAATAAAATCCATATATGAACATTGTATTTGGATTACTCATTCGGTTGACTCATTCGATGCTGTTAGCTAAATGGTTATTTAATTGTTTTGAAAACATGAAGCTGTTGATATAAGCACAGACAATGTGTGGTGTGATAAATGAGTTTTAAATGTAGGCAATTTGGTCTTTTTGTTCTAGTGTAGATTTTTTTATTCTGCAATCTACTCCTAAGGAAAATTAGCATATGCACAGGACTACTAAGACATAATTGATATAGGCATTCAAAAATATGTGATTGGGCCTTTTTTTTAGAAGCAACATGTGAAGAAGCTCATTTCTCATATTGCTGATCGCTTGTGAGGGAAGGCAACAAGTATTGAATTAGTTTGCATGAGAGGAGGGAAATTGAAATATGGATTGGGGTCGCAAATGCCTGCCAGTACTATTGGCTGTTTCGGATATGGAGGATGAAATGTATTTCTTTGTGTATGTGCGTGTCAGTGTGTGACTGATGCAGACAGAGCGGGCATCGAATGGTTTTCCACCTCTCTTGCACGAAGCAATTTTCCAATAACAAGTAGGGAGCAGAAGTGACACAGATGAAGTGAATGTTTTAAGAGGAAAAGTAATCTTAAAGACAAGCCAAGCCATTCCTCACTCTAATCCCTTTGCTTCTCCTGCATTACTGCTTCTGTCTTGAAGCCAGACCCGAGCCAGGTCTCCCACCATCTGCCATTTAGATGTATTTAAATCATGCATGCATGCTGACTTTGGACCTTTGATTTGAACTGGCCAGGTCCCTGGTCTCTGCCAGGCTGCTCAGCAAAACTCATGACCCAGGAAAGCCATGTGAATATGAATTAATGACAACACAGTTGGTTAAAAGTGTCACTGCCCAAAAGTCAGATTCAGTTTTGCTGATATTCTGGCATTAGATCGTGGAAAATAGCGACCCATCCAAGTAGTCTGAATATCAGATCCAACTTTTTCAAGTGTGTAATAGTGTCTAGCATTTGAAATTGAAATCACTTCTAGGTAAAATGTTGAAGGAAATGGGGCTAACATGATACACTCAAATATTAAGAGGGGACTGGTCCAACTAAAAACATTAAGGGGACACAAAAAAACCCAGGGTTAAATCTGACGTTACCTCACTAAGCCCCTAATCCTTGTTCGTAGTACATGCCTCCGAAATCTTGGCGAAGAGAAGAAGAAACTCACAGGGGAGAAAACAGGACACACTGGGGAGAAGCAGATCAGAAAGCTTATTAATTAATTGGATACACACACTGACACTGCAGTGCACTGAATAGGAAATAAGAAGGTGGATATTTCTTACACAGAGATAGTGATGTCTCTTAAACAATTATCTAAATTTCACTGGATCCAGACCTAACAATACAGTAACAGCAGGCGGTGCATACCACCTTTAGTATCTAAAGAAAGTACAAGATAAGATGATAGTATTTGCTTTTGTCAAGAAATTGCTTTTTTGTGACACCTAGCAGATCAATTGATTAATGTTGTAACTCAATAAAACATTTCTATTAGTGGGTATTTGAATGATGTAAAAATAAGATGTGAATGACCTCTTCACTCTGGAAGGTCTAATTAAAAAACCTTTAACAGAAAGGGGAAAGGGAATTGCACGTTAAAGGTGGGGAATGGAAAAGAGGGAGGACAGGAAGAGGCAGAGAGAGTAAGAATCGTGACTGTGAAATCGATAGTTCATACTGTTCTGAAATTGAGGGGTTGTTTTTTTTTTCCCTCTTTTTTTTTTTTTGGTCAGAAGCTGTGTATGTAAGGTGGAATATGAAATAGCCTTGGCGGAGGCCCCTCATGTAAGCAGCAGTATTGATTTCCGCAGACCTGGTCCAATTTTGGTACCACCGGTTTTTTTCACTGCCCTTTAAAGAACCGGAGCGACTCTGGTGGGGCAGTGTTGTAGAAATCACCTGACTTTGCTTCATCTCCTCCTACCCGAATGGCCACGAGTAAAGAGTCAAGGAAATTTCTACAGTTTCCAGAGTCTCTCTAAGGACACAGCTGCAGGATGGAAGATTTCCCCTGTTGGCAGTTTCTGTTAAGAGATTCACTAGCATTACAACATGAAGAGAAAATAATCCTTTCTCTTTGTTTGTGTGTGTGTGTGTGTGTGTGTGTGTGTGTGTGTTTCTATTGGCAAGTGGCTCAGAGAGAAAAAAAATGTGTGAGTGAGTGGACCGACAGACTCTGTATACAATACAGCTTGGCTTCTTACGTCTGTGTGTTTTGTTCCTGAACAGGGCGAGGGGGAGTCACATGAGTGTCTGTTCAGCTGCAGCTTGCATTGAGGTGTATTCACACATATCCCCCACAGTTTAGCAGTTACTGCGAGCAGCCAGACATTAGTGGTGAAATTGCAGCTGTTTTAAAGTCTTTATTGCAGTAGGATTTACAGGGTAAAATGGTCTGTAATTCTTAGCCTGTGCTCCCGCTGTGTTGTCCCTGCTGCTGACGCTGCTTTCATACTGCCCTATCTGGCTTCATAAGGAAAAGCGACTGGAGAGTATCAGCTCCCGGAACAATATAGGACATTTTTCTCTCCCTCTACTCCTGAGATTCAAAAAAGTTTGAAGGCAAAGAAATAAAGGCTTTGCCTCATACACTTTTTCTTCCCCTTTGCTTCCTTTGCAGTCACCATGTGTCCCATCTTTTCTTCCCCTTTCCTCTCCTCCTTAAACTTTCATTCTCTCCAAGTAACGGGAGTCTCTCGCAATATGCTGTGTTTCCCCACTTGAGTGTTAATGAGGCAGATGAATATTCATGAAGAGGAGGCTGACACTGCTGTATGGCGATTGTGCGGCGGATGATTGTGTGCATGGGGACTCCAGTGGACACATTTCTGAGGGATCTGTTGTGCAGTGGGTAGACATCAGGAGACTCTGGGCTCCTCTGCTAATGATGCAGATGCTTGAGTTTCGTTTTGGTCTGTGGTTGTGGATGACCTATTCCCAAGGCCATTCCTCTCTCCCTTGTGGCTGCTGAAGCTTAGGTTTAGCCTCCAGCTGCTGATGGAGGACAGCCAAGGAGTGCAAGCCTGAGAAAAAGAGCAGCCTTTTTGCTGCCTACACTCATCCTACTCTTCCTCCCTGTGGTCCTGACTTGTGACAAAGGGAAGCCATAAGTCTCCTCTCTGGGGGCCAACTCTGTCTTTTTATTATACCTCTCACTATTTGTTGTTAGCTTTTTATGTGGTTCTTGCATTTTCTTTCTTGAAATATATTGCACTCTGATGTCTAAAACTGACTTCACCTCATGTTGAAGGACATATTGGAAAGTATGTGGTCCATTTTAACAGCAAAAGGTTGTGTGATGCATGCTTGTCATGTCTCGCATTTCTATTTCCTCCTGTGCACTGCCCCCCCCCCCCACTTTTTCCCCCTCTTTTGAGCTTTGTTCTGCTCTTCCGTTTCTCCCCAAACAGTTCCTATAGTAATCTCTCACGTTTTCTTTCCCCTCTTTTCCTTTTTTGCATGACAGCTTCTCATTTACATTTTCTCACTAGCTCATAATCCAGTCTGTCTCTTCCCTCCCCACTGCCATCAGCCTGGGGCTTTCTCTAGTCCCCTTTCCATCTCTTATTTGCCGTTATTACCTTTTCCCCTCTCAGCGTCAATCTTTCCTCCCTTATTTCTCTGTAAGATATCTGACCCTTGCATATTTAAAACCCTTGATCTCCAAACAGCCATTTTCGACATGAACACATGAGGTGATATGTGTTTATGTCTGCAGCACAAGGTGGAAATTTGTGTTTGTCTGTCTGGCACAGGCTTTGTATTAAGCACCCTTTAATTTAGGAAGGTGAGTCTGCCGTTGCTGCGTTGGAGGACCGATAGTCCAGCTGTCTCCTTTGTGGTGACACGTCTACTAGTGATATAATAGAGGTCTTCCCACTCCTTTGTGCTCCTGACCTCCCTGTGCTCATGAAATCGGTTGCATTGCCACTTTATGTTGTCAGTTCCAGTCTAACAGGCATTCATACTTATTCTCATGCACACACATATCCTTCCTGCAGTTGGGGAAAGGGTGGAGGCTGGCCAATTTATCAGTGTTCTGACTGTAAGCCTACAGGGAGCCCTCCGTCTTCATCAGTTCACTCAGCAAATAGGCACACCCCAGTCACTGCTACTAGAGTTAGCTCATGTGTCTCCATTATACTTTAACAACAAATCTGTGAGGGTGACTAGAAATAGTGTTCTATGGTTAGCCATCTTAAAAAAAAGTCTGTTCACATCACAGGTGAAACTGGTTAAAATGTGTTTATTGCCTCAGATTTATTAGTGTTTCCCACAGACTGTCAGTTTACAATAAAAGGCAGTTGGCAGATTATTTTAGTATAATAGTAGTCTCTTTATTACAAGCTAATGAGAATAGCATTAGCTGAATATAACAGCAGTGTCAGCTGTCTGCTGCTTAACTTCCATTAATGTGAGTATGAAGCACGTGTCACACTGCTTGTAATGACTGTATTCAGTTTAGTGTGCAGTTTTTCTGTGTATTTCTTTGAAACATTGCGTTTGTTCTGTCCTGTCATGTGATATCTCAGTGCTGTTGTCCTGCAGTAGTGAAGGACGTCTGTCTTATTTGTCTGTCTATCTTCCTCCTCCTCCTCTGCCATCTCCTCCTCTCCGCCGCCCTTAGCCTCAGTGCCCCCTCGCTTTTCTCGACCCGCTGCTGATCAAAGCTGCTTTGAGGATGCTGAGCGCGTCCAAGGCTGGTAGTGATTTGATGATATGTGTATGTCTTCAGAATCTTGTCTTCATGTGTGATTAGATGGTGTGTGACAGGTGGCGTCAGTCCCATCAGCTCACATTAAGCCAGAAAGCCGTGCTGCCACCACCGCTGCTGTTTTTATCCTTTAATGTTAAACCTTCCTCACCAGCAGAATCAATTATCAGTGATTATGTTAGTGTCAAAGTCTTTAGCGCCTGGCTGAGCCCCATTGCTGCCTCCTCCCACTCATTGCTGTGTGGCCCACAGGCCCACAGAAGCCACACTATGCTGATCCCCAGTCAGAGCACTGCTGCTGCAGAGGGACAGCTTTACAGACAGCTCTAAGTTTAACCTTCCTCCTCAACAGTGGTGTGACAACGCAAGGAGAGTTTATTATGCCTGACAAAGCTCCCCCATGTAGGTTTTTCCTCAGTGAGAAAACTGCATAGCGATTAGCCCTATCGTGCTCAATTGTGGATGTAACTGTCAGAGCTGGCTTGGTGGTCTTGTGTCCTTGGCTGTACACTGCTTGTGAAGGCCATGTTGTATAAATAGTAAGCATTCACTGAGCTTTTGCTGCACCACACTGCAAAAAACAACAACGGAATTTTCTATGCAAAAACTCAACGTTTGGCATGTAACCAATCTATGTCTCACATAGGGTTTCCTCAGAAGCATGTCCTCAGCCTTGGATTTAACTGTGATGCACAGTTTGTGTGCAGATTATTGCCACTGCACCACACAGGGCAGTGAGGCAGCTTGTTAAAAACCCCACTCAGCTGCAAGGTCACAGCTCTGGCTTTTCCACCATTGTGTCAATGCTTTGTCAAACACACATTCACACATTACTTTCAGAAGTGTTTAAATATCATCAGGCGACACAATTGGCTTATAGCACTTCATAAAACACAAACACATTCCCATATGCACTAACAAGAATTTGCATATAGTGTTTTTTTGAAGTAATTAAGCATCAGTTCTACCATCATGTTCCTCCGCCTCTTTTCTATGCACGCACTGTCACTATTTGTTCGCAGTTCAAGCTGAACTGTAATGACCTGTTCAGCTGTGACTCAGTAAGTTGCCTGACCTGTTGGTACCCTAGTTAACAAGTAAAGCAGTAAATTATTTAATGCAACAGTACACAAATTTTTTGCAGTTTGTACCTCAGTTTTAGGTGCACAGTATGATTCATGCTCAATCTAATAGAAGAACTGTATCGCATGTCTTTCCATTAATAGCTCTCTCTGTTAATCAAGGGTCAGGTTTGGAGTTGCCAGTTAGGATTAGAGATTTTAAATTCAGCTGCTGTGCTTCTTTACTTGACAAGCCCCTTCTGTTGACAGGAGTGGGTTTTTTTTTTTTTTTGTTCCAGACTTTTAAGATCTGATGTCCATTTTCTGTCTAAGATTGTTTCTTTGATTCACTCTCGACCCTCCCTGCCTCTCCATTTGCCCTTTCTCTCCTTCTATATGTTATCCAGTGTTGAGTGGAGGTAAGGAGAGATAGTAATCTGCTGTAGCCTTGGCACTCTTTCGCACTCATGGTCTCATTGAAGAAGATTGATGGCCCTCTTTCTGGAATGGCTGTTGTTTTGGATGGAGAGAGAAGAAGATGGAGGCAAAGTAGTGGGTTTAGAATGAAAAACTAAGTGAGGGAGGTGTAGGGAAAGCAAGCGGTAGCGGGGAAGAAGAGAAATAGAGGTAAGGTGAATGATAGTTGTAAAAGATGGAGAACTGGAAGAGGAAATGTCACTGTGGAGGAGCTTGAGAGCTCATTAAATGTGGTTTGCATTTTATTGAGTGAGAGTGTGCATCCACCTGTGATTGGTTTCAGATTTACACATTTTTTCTAATGCACATGTGGGTTATGGAATTGGCTGCATTTAGTTGGCATGTCAGCAGGATTATATTTAAATGTCAGCTCTTCTCTCAAGATGCAAATGAGACAGGAACATGTTTTGATGAATGATTTTGTACTCGTGTCTTGTGTTTCTGTTGCATTACAATGCAGTGGCCTTTAAGCCTTTTAGGTACATGTTAGTCAGTAGTAACAGTGCTGAATTGCTAGGGGGAATAAGCAGCCCTTCATCCCTCTTCATGATGGGTCTGTTGCTCAGTGCCCATGTGGGTGGCACTGGGTTGATTGGCTGTAATGACAGTTATGCTCTTAATTGTGTCACTTATACTCCCTCTGTGGCTCTTTCTGAATGCAGTCAAGCGCTTGATCGACCCCCCCCCCCTCAGTGTTTTGTTCCTTTCTACATATTAGTCTTTTCAGGTTTTGGAGCGGTGAGATATAGAGCAGCGACTCTTTCTTCTTCCCTCTTGATCTTTCTTTTATTTGAGAGAAGTATTGAATCTGACATTGTCTTTATATTTTGGGCTACCCCTGTCTCTGCATGTCTCCCTGTGCCCTCTCCTTAATTTGTCTCCTATTCCTTTAGTATCATTTTTTTTTTGTTCCTCTGTTTGACTATTGTCTGAGCTGCGGTTCCACTGCTTTCTCTCTGTCTTTCTCGCTCTATTTCATCAGCCTGTTGTACATCGACCTATCTTTCATCCTGCCTTTCCCTCCTCTGTGTCTTGTCGACTCTTCTTTTTTTTGTTTTCTATTTTCCCCTCTTGTGTTTTTGTTTTCGACCTCCTCATCTGTCAGCTCCCTCCTTTCCTTTTTCTTTTCTTTTCTTTTCTTTTCGTTTTTTTTGAGACAGACCTTGCTGTCTCATGACACCCCAACATTGCTGGGGTCAACTCACCTTGTCTCGGTGGCATGACTGGTTGCATTGTCTATTGTTATCATTTCCTGTCTGGACTGACCACTTGACATAGCTGCAGTCACAGCAGGGCAAATGATACAAGACCAAGAAATCAGGAAGAACATGAAGGGTGCATACCGTAATGTCAATTTATACTGTTGCTGGGGTTGTTTCAGATTTTACTTCATGTAATTTCCCATGTTGACAGCACGTCATCACATCTACGATTACTAAACATCACAAATGAAAAACAAAAATTGAAAACATGGCAGACTGACTTCACTTTACCAGCTGAACCTGTTTAAACAAAGTTTGCGATAACTGGAGTTGGAGTCCGTATCTGCTTTTTTTACACCTCAGCTGATGGGGTATGGTTGTCACTCTGCCGGGCGGATGGGCAGCCAACTTTCAACTTTGTGAATGAGATAATTTGAGGAGGATTTGAGGATTTTCAAAATGATACCGTAGATGCATCAGGTGAAAATCTTGGGCAAGATTGAATCTTTGTGACCTTGACCTCAAGTCAATGTCAGAGGTCAAGTTTTCTGAAAATCTTTTCAACATGAAAACTTGATAAAGATGTCCTCTAGGATTTTCAAATTGATACCACAGGTGCACCTACTAAAAATCTCACATAGTTATTACCATAATAATGCTAATCACAGATACTTCTCAGTGGTTTATATTTACTATAATTTTAGCATTTCTTATTCCTGGCTTATACTTAGCCATTTGCTATTAAATTAATATTATGAATAAAGTCACTAAGGCTCATTTGCACCCCATTAAGATCTACTGAGAGCTGGTAATTAAGTGTTCTAAAACCTTTGTTTCCAAGGCATTCGTGCCACCTAAAGATTCTGCTGCCAGGAGCCTGATGGGTACCACTGGTGGCTAACAGTATTTTTTTTGAGTTAGTAAGAATGAATCTTGTATTCATTTCAGGTGAGCTATTGATCAAATGGTGCTGGTCCCATTCACACATCACAGAGCCAGACTACCTTTTTGACATTTCTTTCAGGGCTCAACCTTTGTATTTTGCATCTGATTGACATTTCCTTGGTATATATGTGTAAACATAGGGATCTTAAGGTATTTCATTCATTCATGCAGATCATCTTTTCTCTCTCTGAGGTAAAAGCCCATAGGCAGTTTGAATGCTGGCCATGAATACAAAGCACCAAATATAAAAAGTAACTTATTCTCTGTGCGGTATTTCTGGGCCAAATATAAGTCAGTGTTTAGCTTTAGAGTTGCAATTTATTACACTTCTGAGACAACTTGTGACTCCCCGGGTTGCCGTAGATTCAAGTCATTCAACGCCTGTTTTAAAATGCAGCTTTATTCTTTATGATCCAAGTGTCAGAGTAAATTGACTTAAATCACGCAGCTTTTTCGAGTTGCATGGACATGTTAAATGTCAGACATCTTTATGGATTGGCTGAATTATGAGAACAAAGTGCATCACCAAGGCTGTTTAGCTTGAGACATTTTGTCACACACTGCAGACCTTTCTGCAGTAATTGTTGGCAAAACACACCCAGTCTGCACTGTGAAATCCTGTTCATCTGCGGTTGGCAGGCATGTGAAGTATGAGTAAGTGTCCCTAGTCATGTTTATTTAGGTAGAGGTGGAATTTGAAAGAGAATTAGACTAGGAGGATTTTAATGACACTGCATGGAGTTGATGCCACCGTGGGTCTCTTCTGTCAGATGATTGTTTTGTTATTGGGGTCTGTGTGGGCCCTTTATAGATCACATTAACATGGTGAATTTTATCTATAAAGATTTTTATCCACTTTTATGGGTCACTGTAAATATAGCCCAGAAAGTATTAGGGAAGCATTAAGCGTGCTTTGCTGTGATCCTCCTTTGAATGCTATTGCTCTAAGCAGCACTATTTTATTTGTGGGATTGAGATTGCATTGCTTTATGGCGCTGTTTACACCTGTGGCTTTTTGGTTTGCTGTTTGGATGCAGTCCAGATACAGTTTGTGTTTGGATTAGTGTTTTAAAGCTGCGTGTAATTGCGTAAGGTGGGCCCCTGTCCCGCTTTGTTCCGCCTCTCTGTGTAAACCTTACTACAGTCTTCGCAAAACATGTGTTTTTGTAATATCTTGTCACACAGACACACACACACAAACACGCTCGCTCTATCTCAGGAATACTCTGCATTCAAGTCTCCTACAGAACAGATGCACACACAAACAGTCAACTTGACAAGGAGTCTCTTGCAAGACTATGATAAGGCACTGGCTCACACCCACGCTTGCTCTCACAACTACAGTGTTGTTGATTCTTTTCGCTGTTTGTGTTTGCAGCTTGCCAAGAAGCTCAGGCTTTGGACAGGCAAGCAGTACTGACACACCTACAGACAGAGACCTGACGGAGAGAGTCCAGCTGGCTAGTTATGGCAGCTGCAAGCGGAACAGATGTGCGAGGTACTTTGATCTAGGTGAGTACCAAATGAGGTGAGGATTTTGGGGAGGGAAGGAGGGGTATTGGTCTGTACCAATATTGGGTAATTGCAAGTCTGCCATGGGAGGGCAGAGGGGAGCCGGAGAGAGGGGCTGTTAGAGGAAATTTTAGTGCATAATATTAAACCATTAAAATGACCACTTTTGATCATAAACCGATGGCAGTACTATTAAACGAAGTGTTTTTAGCTAACTTGCAACTACTGCATAAGCATTGAAGTCTTTGTATTCCATGTATTCTGCACCGATTTGTCAATTTTGCCAATTTCACTTTTATTTAAGTTTGAAATACCACCTTCTTTTGACTGGATAATGTTTTCCAAACAGTTTTTTGGCTTTGGACTCAATATTGAAAAATATTGACTTAACAAATTAAAGTTTTAGTTATTTGTTTCAGAGTAAAACTACATTTTGTTTAGCTTTTTAAAAAACCAACACCTACAGTAGTCTCATAAGGCTAGCTTTGAACCAAATAGTGGGTAAGAGGAACTGGATGGTCCAGCATAAGAAATAAGCTGGAAGGTTTTGAATAGAAAACACAAACCTTCAAAAAGTATGAAGGTGACAGAAGATCTGAAGGCTGCTAGTGAAGGAATACCAAGTAGCAAGAGAACAGAGGATGCAGCAGACACTTGATCATATAAATGGCAGCTGGGTAAGATGTTTCAGGTAGTATTCATCTGTCATTTATAAGTAGAATTTGTACCCAGTTCTAATAAAAGACTAAAAACGGGGGGAAAAGGGAAAGCTTGGGTTTTTGCAAGGGGAAATAAGGGTACAGGCATAGAGGATGTGCCAACATTGGAGACCAAAAAAAACCCAAAATATATCCTTTAGGGTAAATTATGTGGTCCTGTGTGTTTCATGCTTCCCCCACCAAACTTTCCCATCTTAATTAGGTAGTGTAAAACTAGCAAGAACAGCAAGACCGCAAGAAAGGAAGAACAAAAGCCCAGTGAAAAGACTGTAAAACAGCAGCCACTTTTCATTTAGACTATAAGATGCTTGTTTTGTGTGTGCTGAGAGGAGAAAATAGTAAATGATAAATGTATTAATTAGCCTACTGGTGTATCGATCAGGCTGCTTCTTCACTGCTTCATCAAATGTAAGATAAAGTGATTTTTTTTTTCTTTGAGTTTAAACTTAAAGCAAAGGTTGATGTTAATGTTCAGACAAAAGAAATTCCAGGACACAGTTCAAACCTTTTCTCTATCTTCCCACATGTTTCGAGTGTGGTTGACTTTCATACATTCAGAAGTGAACATTTCATTTGGCGGTGTCGCTTGACATCAGTGTTGCTGTTTATACCCATGAAAATTAAATCTCTGTGTAGGATTTGTTGAGAAATGCTGGGATATTTTAATCACCTCCTTTCTGTATTATCGCACAGAAAAAGCATCGTGCAAAATCAACATGAATATGGTTTTTCAGATGGGTGTGAAGCAGTGCTGGTGATATTAGATTTCTTGGTGGAAACTTCAGTTCTCCCATGAAACTAAAAATAGATTTAGTATTGAAAATGAAGAAAAGAAGAAAAGCATTGTGTGTGTTCTGTTTTCTTTCAAGATTAGATGGGTGGATTCTGGGTATATTCATGTATGTGCAAGCAAGTGAAGACAGTCCTTGCTGACCCTGCAGTTACAGCCAATTTGCTGTGATCATAGTGACAAGTGTCTCCATATGGTTACTTAGTAATTAGCTAAGAGGAGATGGAGAAAGGTTGGAATTGGTGGGGCATTAGAGGACCTGTCAGAAGGCTCCACTCATCTTACCCCCCCCAAATCTGTCAGGAGGCTTGTCTGGGGCCCATGCTCCCCAGTCCCTTCCCTCACACTTCAGTGCTTCAGTTAATTGAAGCCACTTCAGATCAGTCAAAGGAGCCGGATCTGCATGCCTGAGCAGACCACAGCACTCACCTGACCTGTCACTCACTTCTGTCAGCAGTTTCCTGCCACCCACGAGCTCTTCCCAGCGCAACATCGTGTACAAACCCAGGACATAGTGAAGATCCCAGAAACATACTTGGTATATAATTACCTTAAAAAAAAAGCAAAAAGCAAAAAAAACTACTACACTACAACCTGACAGGTACAGATGTCCATTACATTTGGATCTGACAATAAACAGACTTGTAACGCCAGCTCCTTAGTACGATATGTGTTTGATGGCTTTCGTTAAACAAATCACTTGCTATAGTGAATTTATGGCAAATGATTTGTATCAAGGCTCAAGAAATGAATGGCGTATTTGCTGTAGAGAGAACACATCTGAAGCATTTGCACTACAGTACAGCATGTTCTGATTCTCCCAACATTTGAGTTCATGTGCAAAAACAGCTGTTGTGCTAAAGTTAAATTTGGCTTATTTCCCCTTAGAATTAATTTTTTCATGCATGTCTCGTGCTTTTTAGGA
>VUQJ01024918.1:3305-14888 GCA_015108635.1 Andinoacara biseriatus
ATTTAGATTTGCTTCTTCTTGGTTTGAGGTGCTGCAGTTTAATCTTACACGTTAGAGGATCAGGAAATACTGCAACATGCAAATCTACTACAACAAATACGGAAGAGCAAATTTACACACCTGAACTCAGGTAGAAGTGCTGACGTGCACACACATAATGGCTCCACATGCTTTATTATTCCGCTATCATCGGATTAGCTCTTCGTGAATTTGGCAGTCCTCAGTGTAACGTTTTTATAGTTGGAATATACAATTAATAGTTTTCAGATATTATTTATTTGCAATAATTTGAGTCTGATATTGTGACATCCCCAATTCAGATGAACAGAGTCCTGATATTTACACCATAGAGTCACAGAGCCAGAGCACTGAGTCCAACATTTTACCCTCTAAGACGTGTAACCAG
The DNA here is from genome assembly GCA_015108635.1 of Andinoacara biseriatus. NCBI lineage: Eukaryota > Metazoa > Chordata > Actinopteri > Cichliformes > Cichlidae > Andinoacara > Andinoacara biseriatus. The sequence continues at coordinate 3,712 of VUQJ01024918.1, forward strand.
GTTTTTTATGTGCATGTTTTCCGTGCACAGTTCGGTTCTCTTCTATATGCATGTTTTGTTGTTATAGCTGCAGATCAGCCGCAGTGGATGCCTGTGCATCATCCCGCACACTGCCACCTACTGGCCAGTCATGGGAAGTTGTTTTTGTCATTTGTTATTTGAATGTAATGGACTGGATCAGGATCAATCAATCAGATCAATCAGATTTCTCTGGTTCACAGGTCAAATCATGGTGTCCAGCTGAGTGTTTATAACTATGAAAATAGCTTCATAAATAGGTTCTAGCTGAACACATTGTGTGGACCAGACATCAGGCTATGTGAGCCTACTGCTGCAGACAGAAGAGAAAACACAGGGTGGAAACGGTGGAAAGAAGGCAGTGCTACTGGAGTCTTGCAGCGAGAGGTAGGGAAGATGGCTCCTGGGCATGTTGAAGCAGCAGCTGCATGGTGGTCAGCAGGAGTGAGATCCATCTCTTTCTCTCTCTCTTTGCTGGGTTGCAAAGGTGTAGATGGAAGAAAGTTGCTGTGCATGGTCAGCCTGATGTCCACGCCTTTTTCACTGTTCTCTCTCTTTCCCCACAGTAGGCAGAGGTGCAAGCTTGTGAGAGGCCGGTAACTGGCTGATGTGAGAGTGCTTTGATTGGAGATGAAGAGGCAGGAGACGTAGGAGTCTTGGTGTGATGGAGGACTAAGGTCCGGGCTCAGGACTACACAGTCAGAGACTGGCCCATAATGACTGAAGATTTGGGCAGTTTCGCAAATGACTGGGAACCTATGAAGATTTCCAACTATTGGCGCAACATCAATAACAGAAAGCTGTAGTAAAGGTAAATATGCTCGCAGATAATTCATGCTGAAAACGTCACAGTCCAGATGTGTTAGTCTGACAGTGTGAGCATGAACTAAAGACAGACTTTTCATGACCTACCTCGTCTGACCAGGTATGGTTTAGTGTAGTCCCAGCTCTCGTTGTCGTTCTTAATAACATTCAGACGTGTTGGCTGTTAACACAAACATGAAAAAGAAAAAAAGGTTCAGGATTCAGTGCAATGCATCTTTGATTCCAGGGATAGTCCTGGAAAAACCACAGAGAACAAGCATCAACATTTCCTGCTGGGTTATTTTTGTCATGTGTCTGCAGCTCAGCTCTGATTCCTGTACGTCTGTCTGCAGTCGCTTTATCTGCTGATGGGATTCACAAAGGTTGATCCAGACTTCCTTCAATCAGTTCTGATTGGTTCACCTTCAGTGTGAGCAGTGGAAACTATGGCTTTGGTTACCCAGAGAAGCTTCCAGTGGTCTTCCTGCCAGGTCACAGGTCAAAGGTCACTTCAGTTGCTCTCCTGGAAGTTGAGAAACGTTTCTCGGGTCCTGCTCACTAACTTTAAAGCTTTCATGTAATGCAACACGTCATACAGCAGATATATACATGCCGTGTTGCTCAATTGTGCTTTTTCATCCTGAGGACAAAGTGTGCAGGTTGGTGTGCAGGTCCGGGGCAGCTGTGGTGTTCATGGTCAGAGCAACAGTGTAACAAACATCAGTGAAGCTGATGATTCATGAGCCGTGATAGGAGCAGAACTGAGCTGGCTGAATCCACAGAACAAATGATCTCAGCCTGCACACAAATTCACTGCAGCGCACAATTACTGACTTATTAGCAAAGGTTTTTCTTTCCTCTGTTCTTCTCTGCTTGTGTTAAAAATAACACACATTCAAGGTAAAATAAAGTTTGTATTCCTTTATTTTATTATGAATGGTAGAAATGTACTTTTTACTTTCATACTGACAAACAAAAGGAGTTTGCAGGTACTTCTGTTTTTATATTTATGCTTTAGTCTGACCATTAAACACCACTGAGGCTGCAGCTCAGAGTAAAACGAAACCTGTTTTTTTAAAGATGAATTTATCATCATCATCCATCAGATTCTCCCCTGCTTTAATGAGTCAGCATTTTTCCTGCTTTCAGATAGGCTGGATTTTATTAACGACCTACTTTTCCTGAATGTTCAGAGGTTTTCTACTCTGACACAAGCCGTTTTAATGGCTTAAACATTCAGTAGAATACTGAACTACTGTGCTGTGTTTTTCCTGTCGCAGTAACCTGCTGACTCTTTGTGTCATACTACAGTTTTTTATCTTCCCTTGAAAACATTTCTGGTTTGCTTCCCCTGCACTGGACCTACATATAAAACTGATGGATGGACGAATGCATGAAACACAGGACTGCAACCTTAAAATGACACAGACCAAACACAGGAGAGGAGACCTGAAATCGAACCTTCAGAGAGAAGCAGGAAGAAAACACAGTTTCTGATGCTAGAAGGTTAGCATGCTAACACAGTACTTACAGTACATTAACTTGCATCGTGCACACAGTTTGTTTCAGGGCTTACACACAAACACCTACCAGGCAATTTAGGACCACCAGTTAACCTAATGTGCAGGTTTTGGACTGTGTGAAGAAGCTGGAGTAAAAATTACATATTGTAGCTTTTTAATATGTCCTAATATTTTAATAAAATATACCAACGATTGTGGACAGCCCTGCAATAGAGCAATACTGGGGCAATAGCACGTTGCTTATCACCTCTGTGCTGTTACAGCAGCACTGCTTTGCATCACCGACACAGACAGTCTGCATTAAAGGAACTTTCCACTTCAGTGAATTAGAGTAATTCCCAAAAGCATCTGTTTAAAAAGAGTCTGACTCTGCTCACAGGACGCTGCTTTACCACAATGAAGGCAGTTTTTTCCAGCTCGTGGCCAACATTTCACAGTTGAGCCATAACATGGCGATAGGACGGTTATATGACTGATACGAGACCATTATCACCGTATCAAGAATGAACCCATGATTCTGACACAGAGTCAGAGCTCAGCTTCACTTCCTCAGACGTGTTTCTGATGAAGTATTTCTGCACCTTACAAATGATTAAAATCATTGTGAGAGCTCGAAAGCTCAGCCAGAGCTGGATTTCAATGAATGTGAATTCACTTTTATTATTCATTTTGATCCAGAAAGCTTGTTATTGAGCTTGTTTCAGTAAGATAACAAAACACATTTAAGCCATTTGTTGTAACAAAAGATCATGTTTACTATTTAAAGCACACATTATTAATATTATTGGTAAACTGTGACTTTAGCAACAATCTAACAGAGGCATGACAATGAGTGATCGATGAAAGAAAGTAATGAAGCTTGAACCTAAATCATCTCCCTCTGATGTACTGAAGGCTTCCAGGCTCATCGCTGCTCTGTGATGTTCACTAACCCAGTCTGAGGAAAGCCTGCAGCCAACGCACATCAGTGCTAATGTCACCATTGCACATTGACACTCTTTGACTGCGGCTGACGTTGCTCTTACCCTTGCATATTCAATCTTTAGTGTGCAGCAACCAGCATAGATGTCAGCTCCGTTCAGAGCTGCTTTGGCCTTCTGAGCACACTGAACCGACTCAAACCTGCAGGAGCTTGGTTAAGGACATTCAAACACAACAACACACATTACAGGACATTCATGTGCCAGATACTTTCCCAAAGCAACAATAACCAATGAAACCAGGCAGAGGCTGATATACTGAATTACTGAAAGCATGCTCACTGCTACAGCACAAGCACTAACAACAGTTACAACTGACACACAATCCATTTCCATGTGGTGGTTTCTGTGTTCTGCCATTCCAAGCTAACACACAGTCCCAGACTGAACAGCAACATTCAGGCTTTAGGACTGATACAGCATCAATGTTGGGAATTTTAGGAAAAATGTAGCACATGTTACACGTTAGTGAACGAAAGCGCATTTCTGTGGATGAATATCAGGAATTTATACAGACTCAGTAAGGATACTCCACCATGGCCTGGATTCCATTTCGCTTAAAGATGACGATCCTGAGGACGCTGCCAATGGGGTTACAGACGGTGTAGAGAACATCCTGCAGCCATCAGGACCAAACATGAGGGTTAACCAGGAGAGGTGTGTGTGTGTGTGCGTGTGTGTGTGTGCAGGTGTTTGTGTGTATGTGTGTGCAGGTGTGTGTGTGTGTGCAGGTGTGTGTGCTGTGATTACCGTTGTTATAGGGTAGAGGGGATTCTGTATGGACAGCAGGAGGACTTTGTTACCACTGTTGGGGTTGTCAGCATTTGTTGGCCTGGTGATTCTTTTTGATGTGGAATAATTAAAATAAGCCTGTTGGCCTGAAGGACAAATGTAAAATACGAACACAAAAAGAATTGAATTGTTACCAAATCACTTTGATAATGAAGCCATTATCGTAACAAGGCTGGGAATCAAAAACCTGCAATGTATACTGGCTCCTTGGCTCCACAGGACACACAGCGGTCAGCACTCTCGACTGCAGAGAACTCCACCAGGGCCTGACGCTTGAACGGCATCATCATCACATAACTGAAAACACACAAACATCTGGATAAGACACGGTCATGAAAACTGCAAACATCTCCACTAACAGGACTTAATGTGACGCCCTTCTCAGGGACACCGAGGCAACCTCAGAACATTGTGCTTCACTCTCAGTTCTTAGCAAACCTCAAAAGAAATGAGTGACACTTTTAACCAAAGGCTTTCTGGTAGTTACAGATACGTTCCCAAGTTTAACAATGACACAGTCGTTGCCTCTGTGCACCACCACAGTGGACAAACGCTGTTTTTAACACTCCTTTGCACTCAATGATGGCCGGAAGTCGAGAACCATGGACATCCTCTCTGCCAGGCTTTTACTGAAGCTGCTTCAGTTGCTGCTCGTCTGCCGTCGGTTTTGTCCATCCAGCCTTCACTAAAATGAAAATCGTGCTCTACTGACCGGAGATCAGATGATGTTCTCAAACTCTTGGGTTGATTTTGCAGTGTAGTGTGTAGGACTGCTAATTCTATCAGTATCTAACTGTAATAAAATCAACTGAATTATTAGGTAGCCTGTTAACTGGCCACTACCTTTTATATGGCAGGTCAGACCCTCCCATTTTGATTGACACCTCATTCGGCCAATCATGTTAAGAAATGGGTTTTCCAGCACCAATAACAACCGAATGAGGTGTCAATGGGTCTGACCTGCCATATAAAACATTTGCCCCGCGGACGGGACGTGGCCAGTTAACAGGTTAAAGAGAAATAAGATAATCCTTGATCTTATATAAAAAGACCAAGCAACCTGAGCAAGAAGACACTCGATACGACCAGCCTGTGAAATTTCTCTGACACGGTTTTGAGAGCAATGATCGGCAATTACAGATGAAATTTTCAAGGTCTCTGTTTTGATCCTGAATTAAGACGGGAAAATGATATTAAACAAACAACATCCTACATAAGTTATTAAACTTTAGGACTGAGCTTCCTTTTGTTGCACCTCAGTTAATATGTTTAACCAGTGTGGCTGTTTTTGGACGACCACCTTAATTCTGATGGTACCAGTCAGACGCACTCACTCATCGCTGAGTGTGTCCAAACTTTGACTGGTCCTGTAAGTGAAGTGGCTGGCATAGCAACAACAGCCTGTGTGCAACTCCATTTAATAGAGGTGGCAACAGCAACTGGCAACCCAGCTGCTTACATGCAATTTTAAAGAGAAGAACGCACCCTAATAAAAGCAGTTCTCAATAAGAAACGGCGACGATTACAGAGCCAGCCAGCTCAGTAAGATGTGTTGGTTGTTGGGGAACAGACATTAAAGGTTAATAAGGATTTGCTTCTGTAACACCAAAAGTGTGAAAATCCTATAAAATCCATTCTGTAAGCTTTTGTAATATCAACTCTGCACTACTGAATCATTTTTAATGTCTCTCAAGTAATAACTGTGAGCAGCTAAAGTATAAAGTCCACCTTAGGTTACCTGGTGACTCAAAGTGTCACAGTGGTGACAATGTGTGTGCAGTTGTGTCCGCTCTGTATCTGACTGCCATCTCATTTATAACCACTCATCGAATCCATTCAAGGACATCTAAGGTTCAGAGACCCACAAACACTGAACACTGGCTGCTGTCTCACCATATGGGTCCAAATTTCTCCAGGGCATCTATGAGGTCTGCTTCCACCACAGCCTCACACAGACCCCTGACATGCACCACAGGACTGGGGGAGATACGATGGGAGTCCTCGCCATTGTCCTGCAACACACACAGTCAGCCACGGTTATTCAAGCTTTTCTTTTCTTTTTTTAATAGTATTTTATTGAACATTTACTTATTACACAAGAATAACCCAATAAAAAAAAAACAAGCCAGCACAGGACACACAGAAATACAGTTGACTTAAAACTGGTTATATTTAAAAATAAAATGTGAGTCTCCTTCACAAAGTGTATCATCTGGGGTAGATGGTCCAAAATTATTGCCATATCCAAACTGCCCTCTATTAGGGCACCGAGGCACTCCATTGGGAAGACCCTAAATGTCTCTGAACCATTGTGGACCAGAAGGGGGCCGTCCTCGGGCCCACTGTAACACAATGCAAGGCCAGAAGTCTGCACATCTGCTCATCAGAGACGGTTCATGCACAGATAGACCAAAAAGAAACAGCCTCGGGTCCACAGGAACCGTTGGACCAAAGATGCATTCTTCCAAAACCCGTTTATCAGGACACACACTGCCAGGTACAACCGTAACAGTCGCCTACACTTGCGTTGCAGTTTGTACAGAGAGGTGAGTGTTGGGGGTGAAGTTTATGCATAGGCTGCAGGATACGGAGCAGCCTGGGAACGATTCAATACTGAGCCTGATGGAAATAAATGTGTTTTTTCGTTAGTGAAAAAGCTCTTAAACATGTTTCACTGCTGAGCTCAACCCCCAGATCTGTGTCCCACGGGGCTTTGGACCTTTCAGGTGTGAAAGGAGATATATATATATATTTTTGCAGATAGTCTAATGCCCAAATATATAAAACCTGTGGTTGAGCACCTAAAAGCGAAGTCAGGTGAGCCCAAATAGCCTCAGGCTGATCTGTTCTATTCTTATTGAGGTTACTTGTTGACAGTCCTGCAGTCCATCTTTTTCCAACTTCAGCAGAATAACAGTTCATCACAGAGAATGTAACTTCAATGTTATCTCAGTGTATTAAAAACATGTGTGCTGTAAATTTGCAGCTGCCATGTAGGATTGTTTGAGGCGCCTGGTTGACATGAAACCACAAATTCAGTCTGTTCCGGGGTAAAGGAGTAGTTCACAATATAACTTTAAAACGTGACTAAAAACCAAAAAAATCTGACCGCTCAAACATTAAGCTTATGATATTTCAGTGTTAATGGCCGCGCGCGTTAGCAATCCGCAATGACAGCGAAATGTTTTGATAGCTAGCAGCTGAAATATTCAGCCTGGCACGACAGCACCTCAGCCAGGAGCTCAATCGCTAGCTAGAACCCTGACAGTGGTCAAGGTGTGGATTTATCAGTGTGGTCAGTGTGGGGAATACAGGAGAAAGTAGATGCAAAGACATGAGTGGCCTTAAAAAGCCTCTCCTAAATGGCAGCAATAATGAACATTTATGGACACTAATGTGGACAAACCATTAACTGGAAACAGGGTGGTGAGGCGCTGACTCAAACCTGTGAAGGTGCTCTGTGTCTGATTCCTCTGAGCACCTTCACAGGTTTGTATATCTGAGCACAGCCAGTGCTTCAACACGCTGCAGGTATTCTGCAAGTAAAAAGCCTCCCCGACCGATTATATGGCTGGAACTTATTTGACTGGCCGTCACTAAACACTCAGGCAGTCAACATAGATTTAGTTGGAAAACCCTCCACTGCTGTCTGTGAGAAAATGAATCAAAGTTTGACACGGTTCCGAATCTCCTAGTGTTTCAGCTTCAATAAAGAGCAGACGCCAATCACAAGCAGGAAATCAGTGGTCAATGAGGGGCAGGAACATTGGAAAAAGCCCTTCATGCAACAAGATTTCACTGTCAGTGCTGAATATGGAGGATCAACCACGACAGCAGAGAGAGAGGAAGTGAGAATACAGGAAATTCTAGTAAGATGTTGACACTTCTCCAAACTCCTTTTTTGTATCTTGATATCTCGTCAGATATTCTTTTAAACTCTTACATCATTCTCTTTCTACAATCCGCCCCATGCCATCCTCACTCTCTCTGTCCTCCTCTTTCACATTGACATTCCTTTGAATCCATTTATAGAGGCAGATGGCTCATCTAAGTGTTTGGAGAGGAAAAACAGGGTACGAGACAAACTTTTCTCTCCGTCCACCAGGCTGCTGGCTTCTTTCAGGCACTCGAACAATGATGGCATTATATCTAGAAATGCACAGCATGTGAACTGTTAAGCACTTTATAAAGAAGAACATAGATCACGTCTAAACCAGACTGCAGTATGCAGTATCCATAACTGTAAAATACTTTGATACAGCGCCGTATGAGGCTTAAAGTGTGTAATTACTTTATACGTTTTCATTTGCAGAGTACTTTGAGCACATCCACTCTGATTCGATCAGCGGCTCTCCAATGAGTCTCGTTCTGTGAACGTTTGTTTGCAGCAACACAGTTAATAAAGAAGTTTTCCAGCTCATCCTCCCATGTCTTCATAGAGGACAGCAGATGGCGTTTAAGGAATAACAGTCCCCATATTGTCCCACTAAACTATCAGAAATTCTGTCCTTAAAATAAATCATCCACAGAATCGTTGAGCAGCCCTGGTGGAAACCAACACCCACCGGAACAATGGCAATGCGAGCCAAGCTCTCGCTGCGGCTCTACGGGGACTGAATGGCCCGTAAAAATAGGCCAGACGCACCATACTCTGGCAGCACCCCCCACAGGACACCCCGAGGCTTCTTCAAGTCCACAAAACACATGTAGACTAGATGGGCAACCACCAGGGTTCTAACCAGGAACACATTTCAGCCCAGTGCGGTGAACAGTTGGATGATATTATGGAGTATTCGGTGATAGTGGTTGGTCCTACGAGTCATGGAAGGCACCGGAATCTGATTGGACCATGTGACTTGATGACGATGGGGATTGTGGATCCCTCTGGTCTGCATTAGGACGCTCTGAAAATAAGATGCATGTTTACCTGTTAATAAACATTTCTTAAGCAACATAAATCTCGGAGGTTTTATGAGCATGTGGAGGGGCTGAACGTCACACTGTGATTACTGCTCAACTACATGACATTAACACCTATTCCTCTGGGACAATTCCTACATACTTTTTACAATACTTGAATATTATAGATGAAAGTAAAGATAGTATTTAACTTTCCTGGATAACATTAAAATATCAACCTAAGGCACAATGATGCACAATGCAGTACAGTATATTAGTAACATTGTGCTTATTTTAGTTTTAAATCTTATCCATTAGTTTTATTTATTTTCCTATGTTGTCCTTTTCTTCTATACTGCAGTCTGATCAGCCTCACCTCTCCCTCTCTGCTGCAGCCTGCCGATTCCTGCTAAACAGCCGCCATCTTCTCGCTGCTTTCAGCCTGACAAATCGTGCTGTTAGTCATCAGCTCCCACACACACACACACACACACACACACACACACACACACACACACTTGTGGGAAATGAGGGCTGTTTTCTCATCAACAGAAAACTATGAGTAGTTGTCAGGGGTCTAGTCTGGGTGATGGGGGACGGTGTGTGCTGGTATTAATGCACAGAGCCTCAGATCAACTGCTGTAATTCTTCACACTTGAACAATATTACATCAAATGATCATTCAGAGCCACAAACACCTTTAGGAAAGCTACACAACACATTTCACATTTACATTTCTTCAAATAGCACATGGTCATATAAAGTCCATTTTATATATGTATTTCATATATACAAAAACTGTCCCTCCAGTCCTCCGATACAGGGAGGGGGGCAAAACGTGAATAAATTCAAGTTTGCAAATTTGCAACTGAACAAACTACAAGAATTCTGGAACGATGTACTTTGGACAGGAGTGAGCAAAGTGGAGATGGTAAATGTAAAATGTATATAGCGCTTTTCTACTCTGAGCACTCAAAGCGCTTATACAGCACGTCTGCATTCACCCAATCACACCCATTCATACAAGCACTTCCATATGAATCTAAGTGCTTTTATTATCCAACATTCATACACCAACGCTTGTGTCGGAGAGCAACTTGGGGTTCAGTATCTTGCCCAAAGACACTTTGGCATGTGGCAGAGAGCAGAGAGGGAATCGAACCACCACCTTCCGATCAGTAGGTGACATGCTCCACCTCCTGAGCTACGGCCACCCCATGGCCAGACGTCTGGCCATAATCCACAGGGCCACACTGGTTGAAAACCAAAGCACATCAGCACAAACTGCCTGCACGGTGGTGGAGGGGCCATGATGGAGGTCTGACGGGACCTGGGCACCTTCCAGCCACCGAATCAACCATGAACTCCACTGTATACCAAACTATTCTAGAGTCAAATGTGAGGCCATCTACTCAACAGCGAAAACCTGAAATTAGGTCATGCACTAGTACGATGGATCCAAGAACATCAGCATCAGAATGGCTCAAAAAGAAAGAATCAAGATGTTGCAATTAGAGCTGCAACGATTCCTCAAGTAACTCGAATAATTTGATTATAAAAAATACTCAACACACATTTGTTGTTTCGATGGTTCGTTTAAACTCTGTGTGTGTGTGTGTGTGTGTGTTGGGGACTTTCAGCTGAACACAGCTTGCTAGCGAGCACCACCATTAGCACTAGCAGCCCCCCCCGGTCACTTGTTCTGTACCAAGGAGCTCCGTCAGAATATTTTTATGCTTTAATCCCTGATCAGTGACTAAAATAGACCTGTAGTAGAAATGTATTTAGGAGGATGTGTGTGAATACAAAGCATGCCAACATTACGCTCGTGCAGGTCCAACACAAACACTGATAACACAGCAGCAGCTGTTTTACGTGCAGTCTGTGTGCACAAGCTAAAGAGCCATTATAGAGACGGTGAGCTCAGGTGGAGACAAAGGAGACATTTTTCTAGTGTCCAAAGCAGCGGTGCTTGTTCCTGTAACCATCATTGAACCTTTACTTTGATACAGCTGGAGGTCCTTCATCAACCACCCGATCAGCAGCTGAAAAACAAAGAATTTGTAGCTGCTCCATCCACCCTGTTTGTTTCACACAGAGAAAAATCTGCAGTATGGAAGATAAAATTTGCAGATTAACTGTTAACAATTAAAAGTATTTC
>VUQJ01024921.1:6206-21818 GCA_015108635.1 Andinoacara biseriatus
TCACCTTCAAAGAAACAGAAATCAGAGCACTTGGCAATTTCTCCCCCTAATGAAGTGAGGATTCGCTTGATCTGCGAGGGCGATTAAATGTTTAGCGTCTGAAGCAGTGTAAATTGTTACTGCTCTGAGCTGTTTTGGCAGAAATGCCTCAAGAAAATATCTTTCATCCAGATACGATGGTCAGACAAAGGCGATTATGGAGTTCATCCTCCATCACATCAAAATGTTAATTTGTCCATTAAAATAGAGCAAAGCAATCTTCAGTCTTGTTTATGAATACACAAGAGGGTGTTAAGACAACAAGATATTGCACTTTAAAGTTCTTGCAATAAGATTTAATCAAAAATGTTCATTCTTAATAAGATATCAACCAAAATGTGTCTAAACCTTTTTCTTTTTCTTTAGAAACTACTTCTGATTTTCGGTGCACACAAAACAGCAAAAAAAAAATAAATATGAGGATGATGAGCTCCCTTATAAGACGCTGCAATCTGAGTGTTCATGCACTGTGTTCTGGACAAAATCGGTGATAAAACCGTCCTCATTTCAGCCGAAGCTCCGTCTCTGTGGAGCAGAGCCCATCATGAACTACAAGTACAGGACACTGATGTGTATGGAATAAAATCGACAAAATGTCAGCATAATTAAGCACTGACGGACATTTATGGGAGGGAAATTTTATGAGAGGAGAAAAGGAGGTAAAACTGAGGTTGGGAGAAGCGAGCGCGGCGAGAGGGGATATTTCACTGCTTGAGTTTAAAATGTATCTGCAGGCAATGCTGCGCAGTAGGGCAGAGATCAGGGGAGGCTTTGTTACTCATCTCTCCCTCTGAGCTTTCCAGCCAGTCAGCAGAAATGATTCTTTGGACTTTCTTGAGACTACAGTGTCCTTTATGTGTCTGCGTAATATGAATAGAGTGCCAGCAGGGAAGCTTTATCTTCAGCGCTTGTAGGTGCAACTGTGACTGAGGCAAAGCACGGTCAGGCCAGGCCCGGCAGCCCAATTTAATAATGTACAAAGATGATTTGTTCTGCGACAGCAGACCGATGTAGATACTGAAAAATCAGATGCAGGCTTCAGCTTGTCTAAAACTACAAGAGGTGAGAGTAGCAATTTTCTTTACTTAAATGTAGCAATACCACACTGTCTCATGGGAAGTTTTCCACATTTTAAATTTCACACAAATGTATGACCAGCAGTTCCAGCAGTTCTCAATCTGCAGAATGGGACCTTATGAGACTGTATTACAATTATTACAGGCAAATTTGATTAAACATTCTGTATATAACCAGGCTGTAATGGTTATTAAAAGACTGTGTTTCATGTTATGATCACAGGCATTGTTAGATAACCTACAGTGCATATTAAAAAACACACTGATTGCACATTAAAATAGATTATAAATAGAAAAATAAAGCAGTAATCCAGCCAAAGATCACAACTATTGCTTTGGATCATGTTCTAGTGTTTCTGTCATCAGCTTCACCTAAAATAAGAAGAACACAAATCCTGTCAGAAGACACTAAACTACTTTTTTTTTTTTTTAAAGCCTTTCTGAGCTTCTGATATTAGACTTGTTTGTGCAGGAGTGTTTGTAATTACCAGATCATCCTGCCATGAAGGCTGTGGCCTCTGGACATGATGAAGGTCCTCAGGTGTGTCCTGACAAAATACAGACTTCGAATCAGCAAACAGGGAGGTGTTTTATATTGCAATAGGTATACATTTTAGTTTTTTAATCTTTGAAATGAAACATTTGCTTTTTGGGATAAGAAGTGTCATCAGGCAGGGAATTGAAAATTTGCACCTTGTCTGGTTTTATAATGCAATTTTAAAAAGGGCATGTGTGGTTTGAACTCTCTGTTTTTTTCTATTTCAGAGTGGAGGTTAGCTGGTAATGACGGTGTAAACAAATGCAAATAGGATGCAACTTGATGGAAGGATGAGGGAGCGTGGAAATAATTGGAACGGGATTTCCGAAATACAACTGACAAATAATACCTTGAATTCTCTCATTTCTTTTGTACTCACTGGGTAAATGTCAATCTTCCGGTCCCTTCCGACTGACATCACATAGCTTCAAACATAAATTGCACAAGCTCAGCATGGATTCAAATTTATTCTAAGCCGAGAACACTTGCCAAATATCACATCATTACTCACAAATTCCTGTGGACTTGGAGGAAGATGCAGTCACACACCTCATGACATTCACCATCTGCAGGGGGAAAAAAGTAACTTCAATTACCAGATCATTTCAAAGTTTTTGTTCTGAGAGAGTAAAAAAGAAAGGAAAAGAAAGGCGTACCCTTCTTTAATGTCTTCAGGCACAGACCACTGTTGAAGTTCCAGATCTTTAAACACCCATCTCTTCCAGCGGTGACGAGTCTGCAGACTCAAGAACATACTGTGAGGATGGCACCTTATGATAATGTAACATAAGTATGATAAAGTAGCAGCTCTGTATATTATATAGAAAACTGAAACTACTCATCGTATCGTACCTCCTCCCTTTGGGATCCAGTGTCATGCATGTGATGGAGGACAGTTCATGTGTGCCGCCAAACTCAAAAACCTGACGCCCGGTGTCAAAATCCCAGACTCTCACCACCTAAAACCAGGAACAACTCAGGTTCTAATATGATTGCCAGCCATGTATACGTTTTCAGTAGAACTCTTAAGCTGGTTATTGTGTTGCAAAGCAGTAATTTACTCACGGATCCCTCAGTGCAGCTGACTACCTGACGAAACTCCTCACTGTAGCCGCAGCACAAAACAGGCTCATTATGAGAAACAGTGAAACGACGGTGAAGCCGTTGCCTGACAGAGGAAAAAGATAAGAAAATGAATAATAAGAGGGAGATTAGCATTAAGGAGCTGCAGTCATCTCTGCAAAAATAAATCCCCGTGTTCAGAATGAAAGCAGGGTCTTAGTTTAAACTCAACAGCTGTATTTAACTTCAGAGCATATTAGATCTTCTCACTGACTGAGCTCAGAGGCATGACATCCTACCTTAACTTCAGAGGGAGCACAGCCATGCGGTCCGCTGCAATATACAGACACTTCATTGCAGGGGAGTACGTGCATGCAGATATATCACCGTGAATCCCGCTTGCTTTGGGGTCTGCTGTAAACAGGCAGCACTGATCCTGAAGATGCCAAATCTGAAGTAAACAGGCGAAGAGCAATGAAAGACCTCACACTGTTTACCTGATGAAGTGCAGCAATGCCACACTGTAAGTTGTGCCAAGTACGGGAATAAATTATACAGTGTAAAATGCAGTTCTGTAAAAAATAGAAGTACCACAAGTTCAATAGCTCATAGACTTGAGTTAATTGTTTTCAATATGTGACTTTATCAGTCTCTCACATCATAGTGGAGGAATTTTGGCCCACTCTTCTTTACAGCATTGCTGCAGTTCATTGAGATTTGCTTGTATACGCACAGCTCTCTTTAAGTCCCCTCACGGCGTGTCAGTCGGGTTGAGGTACGGACTTTGACTGGGCCATTGCAACACCCTGATTCTTTTCTTTTTCAGTCATTCTGATGTAGCCGTGCTTGGGCTCATCGACCTGTTGCATAATTCAAGCTTTAGCTGTCAGACAGATGGCCTCACATTTGAGTCTAGAATCATTTTGGTGCGCAGAGGAGTTCATGGTCGACTCACTGCAAGGTGCCAAGGTCCTGTGGCCCAAATCTTCACCCCTCCACCACCGTGCTTGACAGTTTTATAAAGGGGGAGGTCAGTCTTTTTCTAATTGTACTGTCATGACTTTAACACACTAAAGGTGTACTTACTTTGTCTGTATACACAGTTCAATGGCTCCTGTCAGTGTTATATTTTACTACGGGATCATTATTATAACGATTCATCTTTAATCATCTGTGAAATAATGTGTTCTAACTTGTAACTCACTGTCAAATTTAAAATGTAGCAGACTAAAAAGAAAAATACAAATATCTGAAATATAGTGGTGCTAAACAGAAAAGTGGACAGAAAACTACAAAGATTTGAGCCGTAAATGCAAAATTAATGTTATGTCTGGCTTTCTAACACTGCTGGAGAAATGCCCACATGGCGTGATGACTCTATAATAATCTCAATCGTAATTCATTTGGATAGCTTGGAAAGCACAAAATCACATGTAAAACATAAAAATTAGCCATCAATCACTTTCACAGTGCAGTCTGTGGAGACAGAGAAGATCTGACTGTCTTCTGAGGAGATGCAGATGGCGACGATGGGAGCAGAGTGGCCCTTCAAAATGCCAGTTGGTTTCCTAAAATGAAAATCAGGAGAAAAAAAAAAATTGTAGCTTTGTAAACACAAAGAAATCCCAGTGACTTCAGGTTCCTCACCCGGAATAATGTGGGTTCCACAGGCGTATGAGTTTGTCCAAACCTCCAGTAACCAGCAAACTGTGCTTCTGACAGAGGTCAAAGGTCTTGACTCCTTTGTAGATTGTGAACACAGTCTGATCACATGACGCACGGACCTGCGGTGTCCAGCTCAGTTGGGTCTTTTTGCTTTTATCTTCGTAGCAGGCCTCTTTAATCTCATTCAGCTGTAGCCGAGCATCGGTTAAAGGCAACGTGCAGCCTCAAAAAGGAAGGACAAAAAAAAAATAAAAAAATAAAAAAACATAAAACAATACACATTTTAGTGAAAGTCTGTGTGAACACGCATCAATCAAAACATGCCTTTTGAAGCAAGGGTAAGTCATTATCAGAATAAATGACCGAGTCTGCAAGTGGACATGCCCACTTACGAGGCGCTCACGCACACACACAGGCTTCAATTGATTGGTGAATTTGTGATAGATGAGTCATCACGAGCCATTTCTCACAGCTATCCATCCAGGCTACCTAACGTTCAACACCGAGTTTAATTACTGAACACTGTGGGATGAGAAGGAGTCGATGCTTCTTTTTTTTTTAAACCACCGTCTTAAGGACGCGTCATTTTTGGCTCAGCTCTTTCATTATAGAGGCTATGCGTGCGTGTCTGTAACATAGATGTGTAAATATCTATTTATAGATAGATAATTTTTTGGTCCTGTACCAAACATACCATGCTGTAAAGACACAGAAACATAGCTGAACAGAAATTACCTACAACAAGAGAAGAAGAGTCTTCATTCGATGAAGAGACAACAGCTTGAAGACTGTGAAAATATTTGACCTAAATTAGGGGGGAAAAGGTTATCATTTGATAATATAGGTAAATTCCACACAGGCAGAATAACTTGACTGAATCTAATTATATTTCTTTGTATGGAAAGTGCATAAAACCGTGGAAAGGTCAAAGGTCACCTGTGTCACCCAGTCATGATGAACCTTCCATCTAATAAACGCCACATTTGGAGAAAGCACTGCGCTGTCAATTGCTATGTTAGGTATAGTTTCAGTCTTTGGTTGTTTACTCCATAACCTGTAAAAAGAAAATCATCAAAAAATTCAGAGACGCAGCTTCTCATATGGACACTACCTATAATTTCAGGGACATAAAGAAAACAAAGGGATAATTTCATTCAGCATAACTGCATGAAGTGGCTGACGCATTCTATTTTTCTTTTCAGTTTCTACTCTGTTCCTTTAAAACCTGAATGTAACTGCACGATCTCTAACTTGAGCACAAGCCATGAGTCATACTCAGACACAGATGTTTTCATCCTCTCCAGAAGGTGTCAAAAATACTGTACGGTACAAATAGACTCCCAAAAGAGAGCTGAAAACCAGGTGGCACCAAACGTGATTGACAATGAAATCCCCTCACTTGGCATTTCCTAAATATATGACTGTCAGTATTTCATTATTATATATTATCAGTGTACGATCCTCCGGTGAGGATTCTCAGTGAAGGAAGAAACCAAGTACATCTTGTAATAGCCTCAGTACTGCAGTTACCATGCAACTAAAGTGATGTGGTAGTTGTTGTAAAGCAGGTGCTGCTACGCTGTAGAGCATCCATTTAATTGCTGTATATTATGCTCAAGACTCACCAAACACATTGCAAATATATCTTATCTTCTGAGATATACTCATTTTTTTAACCTGCAAATTATTTTTGACCAGGTAAGATGCTAATCTGGGAGAGAAACAAAAAAAAAAAGTGCTGAAATCTATAAATGTCTCTCGGGCTTTTTCTTTGATCACCTGACAATATTTAACTCTGAGTGGCCAGAATGTTGTTGTAAAGGATGCTCAAAGTGATTTAATATGACTACAATGGTAATATCTTGAAAATGCATGCTTAATACCTTGCAAAAAATGTGAAAAAAAAATTCATTGAACAAGTAAAATATAAGTGAGAGTAGGTCTTTGAACAATAAACATTACCTGAAGGTATCTTCAGCAGAGGATATTAAAATGATAGTCACACATCCCTACGAGACAAAGCAGTAATAAATCACTGCCAGACTTTTTTTTGTTTCATCATTCAATCAGATTTTAACAACAACACCTACTTCAGAGTCTCCGTACAGAACGCAGCATTTATCTGGGCCAGTGTAGCTGCGGAGAAACAAACAACAACATGTAAGGAATGAATGTGGTATTTATAAGATGATGCTAACAAGAAGAGTTGTTGCTCACCTGTAATCTAATGTCAGCGGTATTGTTTCCAGTGCACCGATCTGACAATAAGGCTCCAGAGAGAAAAGCTCATAAAGCTGGATCTCTCTGTCCCTGCATCACAGCAAAGATATCCACATAAACAAACTTAACGTGTTAATGAGTCACTTCTATTTCACCATTTGCCATTACCCCGTCCCGATGATCAGCTTGTTGTACTCTGTCATCAGAGTGAAATCACTTGCCCATTTGGACTTTATATTTGCGGGACCTTCATTCTGTGAGAACAAACAAACACGTGAAAAACTTTATGTTCGAGAAAAAGACAAGTTTCAAAGGTTAAGTTTCAATTTCCCATTGAACTACAATAAATACTCAAAGCATCATATCTTAATTTCTGTCCTGAGTTTGCTGATTTAACTTTCTAAGGATGCACTTTGTCTACATGTCATAGATATGAAATGTACTCCTGCCGAATGTGCTGGATGAGTAATTCTTTCCACAGCATCACAATACCTGCATCTTTCAGGGAATCACTGGTCTCTTTTTAAGAATATATATCAGTAAGCTGTTTCAAAAGTATGTTAAGCAGGAACCATTCGGCTTGTGATTAGAGTGCTACAGACTTTGAACAGTAGTCAGAAAGTAACCAGTAAGTAGTCAAGTAAATGTGCACAAGCTGAAACATACAAACAGGTGTTTGGTCTTCTGGGATTTAAGCTCAGGGCTCCAGCAGCAGGCACGCCCGTCTTCTCGCACTGTTACGATGGTGCCATCATGGGTGGAATGAATGTTGGCAATAGGAATCCCGTGACCCAAGGCATTAATCGTGGCTGGCAGAGTGAAAGCCACCTGCTTGTTGCGTCTTGCAGTTTCCTCCTTCTCTTTATACTGCTGCAGCATGTGCGTGCAGAGCTCACCCTGTATCACATCATTTTAGGTGTTAGCGTTCATGCTGTGCACTCTCCTGCCATTAAATTATAATCCCACGTTTCTAAAACGCTGCAATTAAATTACAAATCATAATCCAATGTCCAAGAAAGATACTATTACTGCCCCTTTGAGTCTGCACAAGTCACATAGGAGGTCCATAATAACCCAAATTAGTCTTTAGATTGGTCACAGTTACACCTGCTTCACAAATCCCCACTACTAAAAGTTATTCTATAGCAGTCTAACTTTATTAATTGCAAAATCCTGGAGTTTTCATGCATGGGAAAGTGTTTTGAAAGGCTCCATAAAAAACATATCTCACCCATGAAATTGCTCCTTTGCCTGAATAATCAATCTTCTTAAATAATCCTTGAATCTCTGTGTAGGTCTGTGAAATTGAGAGAGTAGAAGAATTTAAACTTTTTGGTAAATTAATCAGGTGATTGTCTTAATTGCAAAAATTGTGAATTACAGAGGAGACAGAATTTAGAGAATCTGAGATTCTCTGAATCTCAAAGAAGTGTCACGCAGTCTTACAGTGTTAGGCAAACACTTCTTCACGATACATCCAAATTTCCTCACATCAATGAATCTCGAGCCACCTGATTCAAATTGCTTTGCAGAGAAAAAAAAAAATTAAATTTAAGAAATGAATAACCAAACAGCGTGTTTTTAAAAGAAGAGATAACACGATACCTCAAATGCTAGTTTGAGTTTCTGGAGGTTCTCGAGCGATATCGTCTCATCAATCTTAATGGGAAGGAGGGAATTGTGACAGTTACTATTCTGCAAGGCAGTTTGGAATATTACAGTAAATCAGCATCGTGAAAAATAAAACAAAGAAGTTTAATTGGCAAATATGCTTCTTCCATTGTTTTTCAGTCCATTTAAATCCACTCACCAGGCAGTTCTTAAAGACTGAATGCTAAAAATACAAATTAAGATTAGAGAGTAGATATTAGCAGTGCATTTTTTTTACTATGCAGAACACTGAATCATTATCAACACATATGATTAGGGCTCAACCTCAGAGTATAATGGCTCTCTGTAATGGCCACTACAGGCACCGCCAGCTATGTCATGTCTCTAGGATGCTTCCACAAGGCTGGATGACAGGCCATGCTCTCTGTGTTAATGGCCTATCTTCAAATTTTCCACGGTTTCCTAGCAACTGGTCCTTGATCCATGAAGCTCTTTGATCTATCATTAATAAATAACAGGGATAAACAGCCTAATTCCTCAAGGATGAAACTAGGGTCGAGGTTTCCCGAGGTGTCTCCTGAACTGGGGAGATAATTGTTTAATCAGTCAGACTGATGGAAGCACTAAAAGTGTTCGCATAACCTCGACTGCTTTCCAGATCCCTTTATTAGAGATGCATAACTTTGAACTCCTGAGCCTTTTCCGCCTGATCTGTTAAGGCACACTGCTCATTACATTAGCCGGGAGTGTGACTGACATCTGCAACTGAAACCCACAAAGTTGAGCTGCTGCATTTGCACCAGCCTCCCACATAATTCTATCATTTCTGTCAGCTTGAAAGCTTGAATTTGAATCTACCGGGGACCTTTTAAGTAGTTGGCTCAACCACAATGTTTGTTTTACTTTGGCCTGAAACACGGCCATCCCGGGCTCTGGGATGGATTGTCCTGCCCGATGTGCTGTCAGGGTGCAAGTAAATTGATCATCAACTTGATTTAAAATGGCATCGCTGGCATTAGCTCGCATCCGTGCTGCTACTGGTAGGATGTGCTTCAGCTGTAGTTAAATTTAAGCTCTTTGGGATCTGTAGCAGGGTCTGTAAAGTCAAGTTTAGCACGGCAGCACTCTAGTGACATCTTTAGGCTGAAAGTAGTAATTCATCAGTGAAAATCAATTATGTTAAATCACCCGGACTTTTCTACTTGGAGAGATGGAGAGGTTAAAATTGATTCACTCATCAGATTTCACATTTGGACAGATATTTAGATCTTTACCTTGAGGCTGCAAGCTGAATTGATACAGTGATATTGTTGTCTTATGATTTGCTCCTTATCTCCAAATGTGACTGAGTGTCTTCGTCTCTGCTTTTTGAGAAGCTCCTGCACCAACCACTGAGGCTGTCCTTTTCCATCCTCGGTGTCGCCCACCTGTCTTGGTTCCAAAAAATCATCTGCATTCTCCTCCAGCCATCCCGGCCCAGAGGTGCTTCTTGTCCTTTCCCCTAAACCACTCAGTTCAGCGAGGATGCTGGAAGATTTGATATGTGGGTAAGTAATCTTTGGCCTTTGGTAATACAAGAAGGGACTTATTAGAGAAATCAGAATTCTTACATGTTTGAGAAAGAAGCATCAGCGGATGTTGCGCATGATCTATTTAATCCTAGGAATGTGATTATGATTCCCGGGTGACCAGACTTCCTGCATTACAGGATAACTACTCGGAGCTGCCACAGATGGCAACGCAGCCCCATGACTACAGCAAACATTTTACAACCAAGACTGAGAACAAAGCAAGGCTTCCACTTTTATCACTTGTCTAGACAGTTAAACTCCATTGCAGCTGACATTTAAAAGCAACATGATTTCCAATGGTGGCGGGCTAAAACAACAAAAAAGCAGATTACCTGTGCACATGCTGAGTTTCTAATCTTCCTGAAGCTGAAGAAGAGCGAACCTTTTTCCCCGAAGGCATTCTTTTTTATTCCTGTATCTTAAACATTGGCGTGACATAAAAAGCACATTTTAGTTGTTGGACATTTCTTCAAATAGACCTCCAAACAGACGTTAATCAGTCAGATATCACACACTAGCTCACCTGATACTCACATGTGCGTTACACCTGAGCGGAGCAGGTGGCCCCATGGTAACAAAGACACCAAGAGTGACAACTGAGACTACACAGCTCCAAACCAGACGGGGCTGTGGCCATGCAAACATTGTTTCAAACAAATTAAAATATATCGGACTGTACTTTAAACTACTGTACCACATTTTTTCCTTTCGTTTCATTAAATTAATGTTAATGTGTGACATTTAGAGTCCAAAACTGCTGTTGCCAAAATGTGCATGATTATTATTTTTTATTGTTACCAAGCTGCATAAAGAATATATGCATAAAACATATGGGATATAAAATTAAGAGGAGCAGGAGAACATTTGATTATTGGGCGCAGAGGTTTATCACAATTATCCCACACAGAAAAATTATTTCACATATCATGTATAAAACTATTCTGTTCATTTCGTAGAGTGAAATGAGATTCCATAAAAAAAAAGAAAAAAGCAGCAAATATAAAGTGATAAAGTTCATCGAGGTCCCGGCCAGCTTGAGCTCCATTTTGGCAAGGCGGAATCGCGCACAGCTTCTGGAAGTTTAGCGACTTTCTCCTCATTGTTTGGACAGACATCTTTCCTCAAAACTGCTTTTAAAGCCTCCTGTTCTGGAAAGCCAGAAGACAAAAACCAACATGAGCATGTCTGTCAAGCCAAAATCACAGAGCAACCTGTTGCAATGCCAAAAACCTCCAAAGACACAAATTGATTCGAACCCTTTTTCGGTAAAATTCTGTGTAGCTGCTGCAGCTCCTGGGGCATCAGAGGCTTTATCACAGATGTCATATTATTGACTCGCTTTCCAAAAAACTGGTCATAGGTTGTCACATTAGATCCTTTCTGGTGAATGTGCAAGTTTCTTGATACAACAGCTGGAACTGTAACAAAGAGGATGATTATCTGATGCACTGCAAATCACTGGAGCTTCAGTGGTTTTTGAGTAGGCAGTACCTATACCACGGCGGGCCACCTTTGGATCTGTTTTGCAGCTATAGTGAGAAAGACTGGCCAGCAGTTCAGGCTTTTGGTGTGGCTGGCGGTAGCTGGCCTTCATCTCAGTGTCAGTTGAGAGTGAAACGCGATGCCTGTCGTGCAGAGGTGCAACCCTCCCCGCTGCTTTTTCAGAGTCATTGTACTCTGTCAAAAAGAAAATACCATGACACACAGAAAATGAGCAGCGAAGAGAAAATGAGATGTACCAAATTTTATGACATCTGGATATGCCTGAATGCATGGATGTCTTCAGCTATTCTGACAAGCTCTCATACACATGAGACTGACTCAACCAAAATGATGTACCTTGAGGTGCACCCATGAAGTCACATTTGTAGGTGGAGCGGTACTGTGCGGTTAGAGCCTTACGGATCTCCCACTCAGAAGGGAGAGATTTCAAAGGGAATGCAATATACTCAGAGCTTCTTGCAGCATCCCTTGACAGCCTCCACATCATGAAAGACTTGGGGGGAAATAGCTTGATTTAAAGGTTACACTACACCGTGAAAGGTCAAGCATGGCATTTCACTATAAATGTAAAACTGAGGCTAACGCGGCCTCAGTACCAACCTTGTTGGGATGTGGGTTATTTCTCCTCTGCCCCGAGGCTGTTCCTGTACGAATGCACTCAGGTTTACAGGCAGGCTTCCAGCTAAAGTCCTTACTGTATACACTTGAACCAAAAGGTCCAGACTGTGAATAGGAGTCTATCAATGATGTTGACAGTGGCTTCCTACATAAGCACCAACACCAGACACACAATTAAACACACAACCGCGCATATTGTGTATGCTTGTTTAAAGCCTCTATATTGACAAATATATAGTGCTGTATATCGTATTTTATTTATGATGATGTCAAACTAGTAACATACACAGTATGGCATTATTATTGAACTGTAAACATGACTGAAAATTTTACAAATCTACAACTAAAACTGTAAGGGGTCAATGGGAAGTGGCAATTTACAGTCACTAACAATTTCAAGTAAGACCACAAACTACCTCTCTGTAACAATGAACTCCTACATCCATATATAACTGCAAGGTGTTTAGGGTCAGCTGATGCTTGTTGGTGGTACCCAGGTCCAGGTTAAAGACATCAGACTGTGGTTCTGAGGTTGCGGCTCCCAGGTTGTGAAACTTTCTTCCATTAGGCTTAAGATCTGTGGACACGCTTGATGCCTTTTTATACATTTAAAAAGAAGCTTAAGACCCACCTGTGCAAGCTTACTTTTATTTAGTTTTATCTATTTATACAGTTTTACTTAGTTTATATTGTAAAGGGATTTCTGACTTTTGTTCTTGAAAACTGCCATATACACAAACTTTATTTATTTACTTCTAAAATTATTGCTCGTGTTTGGTGCTTTAAAAATGTTTCTTTCTTATTGTATAGCTTATTCAGTTGCTTGTTATTCTTTTATAGTAATAGTATACTGATTTTTCTTGCAATATTAATGAAATTTATGTACTGGCAATCTCCGGATAAATAAAATCAGAAAGATGAGAAAACATTTGTGTAGTTTCAATACTACTATAGCAGTATATCACAGATAATAGTCAATCCCTGAAATCACAAAGTGGTTCCTTGAAGAAACTTTGACAGATTCTTCAAGAAACTTTGCTGCAGTACTTCCTCGTGACTTTGTTAAGCGCTTGTATTATTATAAGCAATAAATGTACAGTTCTGAACTTCCTAAGTATCATAACTAACAAGAAAAGTAATAAAAAGAAATGTTTCAAAACAAGAAAACCTGAACTTGAAACGAACAGATAAGCAAGTGAAAATAAACTGACCTGAAACTACAAATAAATAAAAAACAAATCTGATACAAATACAAAGAAACATGTTACCTTTGGCTGCCATTGGTGACCACTGCTTTGTTTGGGCACCTTCGGTTGTAGCTGTTTTCAGCGTACTTAAATCCATTTAATTTCCAGATGAAAATTCACTCCATTGGTATCTGACTTAAAATAACCTAAAATTCCAACATTATACTTCATCTACACAGAGGCAAAGCTGGTCCGAGCAGGATGTGCCTATGCACTGCAGATATGGAGACCTACAACATTTAAATGGCAGCACAGCAGGGGAGATGTTGCATTAAAAATTTAGCATTGCTGGAGATGTCTTATGTGTCTGTTACTGCTGATAGTGGGTGTATTTAATTAATTAATTAAATTGTGTTATGAGCGGGAAATTAAGAATTAGAGTCCTCCCAAGGGCCAGAAGAAGAAGCGATTCAAGGACCCCAATGCGCCCAAGAGACCACCGTATGTGCCATGATATTTAATTAATATTCAACTCAACACCAATTCAAAGAGAAATAATGCACAGCCGGCTTTTTTACTCAGTTGCAGTTAAGAGTTTCTAAACATTTTATCAACAAAATAAATTAAAATAGAAATAATCTCAAATTATTGCACCCTGTTCACTAGGGTCAGTGTCATTACTGGTAACATGAGGCACTACCTGGACCCCACAGAGGTTGCACAAGTAGTCCAACTCTTTCAAGACGGCACATCAATACTTGCGATTGCCAGACGGTTTACTGTGTCTCCCAGCACAGTCTAAAGAGCATGGAGGAGATTCCAGGAGACAGGCAGTTACTCTAGGGGAGCCGGACAGGACTGCAGAAGGTCCTTAACCCATCAGTAGGACTGATATCTGCTCCTTTGTGCAAGGAGGACCAGGATGAACACTGGCAGAGTTACAAAATGACCTCCAGCAGCCACTGGTGTAAATATCTCTGACCAAACTATCAGAAACAGACTTCATGAGGGTGGCTTGAGGGCTCGACGTCCTCTAGTGGACCCTGTGCTCACTGCTGGCACTGTGGAGCCTGATTGGTATTTGCCATAGAATACCACAATTGATTTTTGACAAATGAGAGCAAGTTCACCCTGAGCACATGCAACAGATGAAAAGTGAAAGATCTGGTGAAACTATAAAGAACTTTATGCTGCCTGTAACATCATTAAGCATGTTTAGTGTTAGAGTGGGTCAGTGATGGTCTGGGGAGGGATATCCATGGAGGGACACCCAGACCTCTACAGGCTAGGCAACGGCACCCTGACTGCCATCTGGTATCAGGATGAAATCCTTGGATCCACTGCCAGACCCTACGCTGGTACAGTCGAGGATCCTGGGTTCCTCCTGGTTTATGACAATGCCCAAGAGTATGCAGGCAGTTCCTGGAGGATGAAAGAACTGATACAACTGCATATACCAGTCAGTGACGTTCAGTCAGGTGAGGCAGTGCCTCCCCTGTCATCATGACAAGTAAAATACTAACAATAATAAGAGAAAATACATTTGACCACTTGACTGTTTTATAAAACTGTTTTCTGAATTATTTCAACACTTTTTACAGTCAAAATCGCGGAATTTACACATCGTCTGTTCAAACACATAGAAGAGACAGTGCAGTGCTGTGGCTCACCTCTGGGGGCGCTGTGTCACATACAATAAATGAAGCAGGCCGTTGGTGCATGCCCATTGCTGTCTCTCTTTATATCACCAATATACGTTTGATTACACATGTGCTACACATGCTGATGTTCCACAGTCTCTCTGATATATTGAATGAATGTGTGTGACGTGTTTATTCTTTGTGATCGGTCATAAATGCACTGTGAAAATACACAAAGCGAAGAAGAAAGTACCGTGCTGCACCGATAGGGGGGCAGTGCTAACATCTGACTCCAGACGGAGTCACTGATACCAGTGTATATCCTGCACAGTACTGTTCATACACTCGTGACATGTTTGGTCAATTCAAGCATTGCTCCATATTCTCTACAAATATAAACAATGTAGTTTAAGTCATATTGCCTATGTGCTTGTATTTTGTATTTCCACTGCTCTCTATGCCAAAGCAAGTCTTATTTGCATTAAGTGCATGCATTCACCGTGGTCCCCAATATCATCTCTGTATACTTGTATACCGCTGAGATGACAATAAAGTTCACTCTTACTTTAATAATTCAGAAAAAGAATCAGGCCACTTCACAATATCATGCCTTTAAAAAAATATATCCCTGTAGCACAACAGCTACTGTGGATGCCCAGCACACACAGTCTGACACAGCTTGTTGCAGTTCACACACTTCACACTCTTTGCTTTTTTGGCTCATGCCAATGTTGCTCTGGCTGTTGCAACCACCAGTACACTGCAGCGTCTCAGCTGTCAGCCGGCACTTCTTTCATCACACATGCACGCGCGTGCACACACACACACACAAATGCCTCTTACTTGTATTTTAAATGTTTATTGCATTTCTCTCTTTTTTCC
>VUQJ01024921.1:30397-49489 GCA_015108635.1 Andinoacara biseriatus
AATCCCCTTTGTCTTTAGAGCTGCCTTCCCTGAACCTTCCTCAGAGACTTTGGTCCATATTGATGTGATGACATCACACAGTCGCTGCAGATTTGTCAGCTGCACATTAATGATTCAAATCTCCTGCCCCTCCTCATCCCAAAGGTGGTCTTTTCGATTGAGATCTGGTGACTGTGGAGGAAATTTGAGTTCAAGAATTCATTTTGAGATAATCTGAACTTGATGGTTTGTTATCCTGCATAAAAGTGCATTGTGGTCATCAAGGTATGGGCATAGTCAGCAACAATACTAACTCAGTTTGTGCAAAGAGGTCAAAAGTGTGCAAAGAAAATATCCCCACCACCTTTATGCCACCAGCAGCTTGACCTGTTGATATAAGGAAGGGTGGATTCATGTTTTCATGTTGTTTATGCCAAATTCTGAATGAATTCTGATTGTTGCAGCAGAAATGGAGACTCATCGGACCAGACAAAGTTTCTCTGATCTTCTATTGTTCAAGTTTGGTGATCCCAGGAGAATTATAGGCTCAGTTTCCATTTTTCTAGCTGACAGGAGTGGTGAATTCTATTTTGTGTGAACTGCTTCACGGCCTTCTTGCACCCAGTGTGAAAGTTTCTCTGCTGCTTTACACAAAACATCTCTTTTGCACAGTGTTGGCCAAACTATATATTATTGCAGGAGACTGTTTCATGTAACGAGTGTAAAAAAGCGTTATCACATTTCCTGTTTTTATTTCCCTTCTCTTGTTAGATGGATTTGGTTCACCTGTTCTTCCAAGTTGTCCTCTTTCCCTAATTATCCTATGTGTGTATTTAAACCCTCAGTTCTCCTCAGATCCCTCACTGCTGTGTGTCTCCCTGTCCTGTGTGTGTGTGTGTGTGTGCGCACACCTTTTATGTGGTTTCCTAGTTTAGTCCAGCTGAAGCTGTGAGTTTTGTTTTCCCTGTGAATAATCCATATTAAAGCCATATTCTCTGTTAATTCTTTGCCTCCATAGTCTTGCCTTCAGGTCCAAGCCTGCTTAAATGCAGCTATAACATAACAGTTGATCTCTGTATTTCTTTTGTCTTGAGGAAAAAAAAAAGTGAGAAATAAAAAGAGGCCTGCTAAGAAAATACATTCTGTGGGGATTAGTCCTATTCAAGCCTCACATCGCTCCTTACTTTACAAATGTAATTCAGAAGCTATAGTGTAGTGCATTAAGCTTCACAGAGAGGCTATAAATGTCTCTAATTGAGGTCTTACCTTACACCAAGTCTTCTAAAACCATTTCATCCTCTTTAATAATTCATATGCTATCTTTCCCTCTTTGCAAGGTGACAACGGAGAAGTGAAGATGAGAGTGGTCGGTGGTGATGAAGAGGAAGTGTTTGTCACAGACTCAACTGGTAGTTTTTGCCTTAACAAACCCTTGGACAGGGAGAGACGGTCCTCTTACAATCTGACTGTGACAGCCAGCGACTGCGCCCAGCCTGCGTCTTTGCAGTTCACCAGCACAGCGTATCTTACTGTGATTATTGAAGACGTCAACGACAATGCTCCAGTGTTTGTGTCAGCCAAAAGTGTTAGTATACCAGAGGACACTGCACTGCATTCTGTTGTAATGACCGCTCATGCTGAGGATGAAGATGCTGGATCCAATGGGAAGGTTTTGTATTACTTAAATTCTTCTGGTGGTATATTCAACATTGATAACAGAAGTGGAAAGGTGCACCTGGAGGAGTTATTGGACAGAGAAGAAGTGGATACCCTGATTGTTACTATAATAGCTACTGATGAAGGCTCACCCCTCATGGCAACCGCTATGAATCTCACGGTGCACGTTGAGGATGTGAATGATCACGACCCTGAGTTTTCACAAAGTAGCTACAGCCTGACGGTCATGGAGGATTTTGCCAGGGGAACGAGCCTTTTGCAGGTCCAGGCTCACGATCGCGATATCGGGCCGAATGGAGACGTGCGCTACATGCTGGCCCAGGCCGGCCCATTTGTGGTGGATGCGGTTCGAGGAGTCGTCACAGTCATGGATGAGCTAGACAGAGAGAGGGACTCGAACTACACGTTAATCGTGACCGCTGTCGATCGAGGAAACACACCCAGATCGGCTACTGCTGCTATCCACATCACAGTGGTGGATATCAATGACTTTGCACCCCAGTTTTTTCCAGAAACTTTGATCATACACGTAAAGGAGAATGAGGAGGACCCGAATCAGCTGACACAAGAGGTGCAGTAAAAATTTACTGAAGAACAACAGAGAATTTTGATGCTTGTCTTTTTATTCATTTATTTTATTATTATTATTTTGCCAGGTCTCGGCTTTGGATGAAGATTTAGGAGTCAACAGTCAGCTCACATATTTTATAGAGAGAGGAAATGAAGATGGTTTGTTCTCTGTCACTCCCAGCGGCACATTTCACATTTTGCATAGCCTGGATAAAGAGAAGGAATCCCTGTATATGGTCACCATCACTGCTGTTGATTCAGGTAATTTTTATCCAAATAAAAGTGCAAGACTCATAATTTAATATGGAAATAAGAATCTATTTCTCAAGACTGGTTGATAACGAGTGCCTCTGTGTCATCTGAAGGACTGCCGCCTCTAACGGGCACTCTGACTGTGCACATCGTAGTCGACGATGTCAATGACAACCAGCCAGAGTTCACTGAAGAGGTCTACAACACCATAGTGCCCGAGGACAGTCCTGTTGGCACCGTGTTTGCTGTGATAATTGCTTCTGATGTTGATGAGGGCGTTAGCGGGGAAATAAGGTTAACGTCGTAATAAAATGTTCTTTAACTCTTGAAAGTAATTTTCAGAATCACTGTTATAGTTTTCTATTTTTGTTGCGCTGATGGTTATTTGTTTTATTTAGCTATTCCATGGAAAACCTCAATGTACCTTTTGCCGTTGATGAAACATCTGGAGAACTATTTACAACAAACCTCCTGGACAGGGAGACGGTGGCCATTTACAGACTGGAAGTGACTGCGAGTGATAAACATCCAAATCGGTCTCTGTCCAGCTCTGTGCTTGTTACTGTACTCATCGGAGATATTAATGACCACTGGCCCCAGTTTATGAACGGCCCTTATGTGGCCTACGTGCCGACCGAGTTAGCTCCAGGTGAGAGATTACCTTTCTACTTGACAGCTGTTTCATTCTGGGCAATATTGGTAAGATCGAGTGCTTTTTTTTTTGCAGGCTTTGTTGTTTGTGCAGTGACAGCGTCAGATGAAGACACTG
Organism: Andinoacara biseriatus; assembly: GCA_015108635.1. Taxonomy (NCBI): domain Eukaryota; kingdom Metazoa; phylum Chordata; class Actinopteri; order Cichliformes; family Cichlidae; genus Andinoacara; species Andinoacara biseriatus. The sequence continues at coordinate 33,645 of VUQJ01024921.1, forward strand.
ACATGAATGCAGAACTACATTACTCATTACACGGAGAAAGTTCTGACATGTTTTCCATCGATCCTAACAGCGGGACTGTATTCACTTCAAGAGCTCTCCAGTCTGTGGATGATATTACTGTCAGCGTGCGTGTGGAAGATGCCGGCGAAGATCCCAAATCTGACACCACCACCATCAGTGTCAGGTTTCAGAGCATCTCTGATTTCCCAAAGATGAATGTGGATGTTCTGAGTTCTTTCCTCTCAGAGGATGAGCAACTGGAAACACTAGTGGCGGTGGTGTCTGCAGCCAGCATCAGAGCTGAACCTGTCTCTTTTTATCTCGCTTCTGGAAACTTTGAGGACACGTTTCATATCCAGCATTCAAGTGGAGCCCTGATTGTAGAAAAACCGTTGGATTTTGAAAGCAAAAGGGAGTTTTCTTTGTTGATAGAAGCCAGAGACTCGGGTTCGCCTCCTTTCTCCTCTTTTTCTGAAATTCACATAAACATCACTGATGTAAATGACAATTTCCCACAGTTCACTCAAGCCGAATACAAGTGTGAGGTTTTTGAGAACTCCCCACCCGGTGTGGTTTGTGATGTTCTTGCAATTGATGCAGATTCTGGTCATTACGGCGCAGTGCGGTACAACATAACAGACGGAAACCACGCCGACTTTTTCACAATCGACCCTGAAAACGGTTCACTGAGAACTACTGTGAGTTTAGATAGAGAACACATTCCTGAATTTAATTTAACAGTTGAAGCAGAAGAGCTAGAAAACCCTCATCATAAAGACAGAGCAACTGTTATCGTCACCGTTTTAGACAGAAATGACAACGCACCTCGTTTCTCTCAGATTTTTCTCACAGAGGTGCCTGAAGATGCTCCTGTTGGACAGACAGTTATACAAATCACTGCAACAGATGATGATACTGATGCCAATACAGTTATTAATTACTCCATAGTTGACCAAAGTGATGATGTGCTTTTTAACATTGATTTCTACACTGGCTATATCACTGTTGAAGGAGTTCTGGACAGGGAGGTGCAGGATCGCTATATCTTGAAAGTGAGTGCCAATGATTCAGCGTGGAGCATAGGCACTGAGGTGACTGTAGTCATTTTAGATGTCAACGACAATAGGCCGGTATTTTCTGAGCATCTGTATAGCATTATCCTCCCTGAAACAAAAGACAAAGAGGTGTTTGTTCTGCAAATTCTTGCTACAGATGCAGACATTGGGAAAAACAGCGTGATTTTCTATGTTATTGAACCTCCACATGAGAACTTTTGGGTAAATGCTACCACTGGTGAAATCTATTCAAAGCAACCCCTGATGTTACATGGTTCTAATTTTGTAATCTATCAGTTTACAGTTATTGCTTCTGACAGCGGCAGCGTCCCCCTGTACAGTAATGCCTCTATCAGAGTGAGATTAGAACAATACAACTACCACCCACCTATGTTTTTGCCTTTACAGTCATTGATGGTTATTCCTCATCAGCTGACTGTGGGGAGTGAGGTGGTCAAGTTTACAGCAGTAGATCTGGATGTTAATGGCAGTGCTAGCATTGAGTATGCTTTGAATGGAGGAAATGCATCTGATTTATTCTGGATTCAAGCCGACACCGGAAAACTAGTCTTAAATCAGGTTTTAGCTGAGAATGAAAATCAGTCCCTTACTTTATCAGTTACGGCCACAGATCAGGGCACCCCCCGTTTAACATCACAGACTGAAATCACTTTCCAAATTACTGGGAGGAATCATTTTTCTCCGAGCTTTACCAAATCTGATGTTACTCTCTCGGTCCCCGAGGACCTGCCTGTAGGATCCGCAATTGGGAGAATTCAAGCGGAAGATGGGGATTATGGTCCCAATGGTGCGATCACGTACGGCATTAACCCAGAAAATCCATATTTATCTATAGGAGAATTCTCTGGACTGCTAACCTTGATCAGAGAGCTTGACTTTGAAGAACAAAGTATTTATCATTTCCAAATCAAAGCTAAAGATGGAGCCTGGGTCCCAAAAACCGGAACTGTAAATGTTACTGTGATAGTCATGGATGTGAATGACAATCCTCCAGTCTTTTCATCCTCGGAGTATTTAACATCAGTTCCCGAAAACTCAGCTGTTGGAACAAATGTTCTTGATGTGACAGCTACTGATACTGACTCGGCTGGTAATGCCCAAATATTCTACTCTCTTGTTGGTGGCCATGTAGATAAATTCGCAGTTGATTCAGGAAATGGCTCCATCACCACTTTGGCCATCTTTGATTATGAGCAAGAGCAGATGTTTGAGTTAACAATCAGAGCTTCAAATACTGGAGGACATGCTTTATTCAGTTTCGCACACGTTGTCATCCAAATCTCAGATGTCAACGAGTTCACGCCTACATTCACTAAAAAGGAATTTAACTTCTCAGCACTTAAAAACGTGCCCGTTGGAACTGTGATTGGAAGAGTGATGGCTACAGATGGTGACCGAGGCTCTGAAGGTGAGCTGTTTTACTTTCTGTTTGGCCAGAAAAAAAACGCGGGCTTTGAAATTCACGAACGTTCTGGAGACGTATTTACAACCAGCAGTTTGAGGAAATACGGCAACAACCATGTAGTTTTAAAAGCGCTGGTTAAGAACTCCGGTGTTATCACTGGAACGGACATAGACGAGACTTTTGTCCACGTTAGTGTGATTGACACAAATGAAGCTCCCGTGTTCACGTCTGCGTTGTATGTGGCAAACGTTACAGAAGACAGTCAGGTTGGGACATACGTGCTAACGGTCAGCGCTGCGGATCAGGACTCCATCACTGACTGGAATAATTTCTTCTTCAACATTGAGCGTGGAAATACAAACTTCACTTTCTCCATTGATCTATCTAGTGGGGTCATTTCTGTGAACTCTCCACTGGACAGGGAAGTCTGGCCAGTTTATAATCTCACCGTCACGGCCACTGATAATGGCGCTCCACCAGCCACTGGGACTACTCGTGTCATTGTGGCTATCGGTGATATTAATGACAATGTCCCCAAACTCACATCAACTGAGGCTCAGGTGAAGGAAAATCAGCCTGAAGGCACCATAGTCACCAGATTAACTGCACATGATTCTGATTTACCACCAAACCAAGGTCCTTTTACCTTCTGGCTATTAGACTCCCCAGTGGGTAGTGCTTTCTCACTCACCGCTGATGGAGTTTTGCTCACCACACGCCCGATCGATCGGGAACAGATCGCTTCATATCGAGTCCTTGTGGCCGTCAGGGATGCAGGATTTCCTTTGGCACTCTCATCAACATCAACGCTCCATATCAGGGTCGTGGATGAAAATGATAACCCTTCGTTGCCGAGAAACATCTTTATTGAGGTGAAATATTTTGGTAGTTCTTTCCGAGGAGGCATGATTGGTAATGTCCATCCTGAAGATCGGGATGAGTCTGATACGTTCAACTGCACCATCAAAAGTGGGCTAGTTAACATGTTCACAATCCCTAATGGCACATGTGAACTATGGTCTTCTCCCTTTCAAGGCGAAGCTACATTTAACATCTCCGTCGAAGCTACAGACCAGCTGCACTTTCCAGTAAACAACAGCATCTATGTAAACTACAAAGGTTTTACAAATGCTTCCATAAACAGCTGTATATTATTCTACGTGTTATCGTCCTCAATGGAGCAGTTCTTGACTAATAGCTATGTGAGGTTTGTAAAAGCTCTGGACAGTCTGTTTAACCTGCAAGCCTCTAAGACTCATGTATTTGGAATCAAACATATCGGCAGTGAAATCCTTCTGCTGGCTGCAGTCAAAAATTACAATGGTCAGTATCTTAGCAGAGAGGTGGCGAGCGGTATATCAGCAGGACACAAGAAATTACTGGAGGCTCAGAGCAATGTGACAATTTCTCACATCATCAGCGATCCATGTCTCACCAGCCCGTGTCAAAATGGAGCATCGTGCCAGAAAAACATTTACATCAACCAGGATGTCGCTGTCCTTGAAAGTGTAGGGGTCATCTTTGTGTCACCAAAGAAAGAGATTTTTAAGTGCGCCTGTCCAGCCGGATTTACTGGTTCACTGTGCGAAGAAGACGTTGATGAATGTGAGCTGAGTCCCTGTGAGAATAAAGGCACGTGTGTGAATACAGCGGGAAGTTTCTACTGTCACTGTCAGGTTGGCTTCTCTGATTCCGACTGCGCTGCTGGTGTTGATGGATGCCTGAAGGTGAAGTGCCAAAATGGCGGGACTTGTATTCCCTCTGCGGATGGATACCAGTGTCACTGTGCGCCTGGATTTGAAGGTACATTTTGTCATGTATAAAAAGAAGAAAGCATTAATATGTGTGAACAAAGGGTTATTTAAAAAAAAACAAACTTCTGTTTTATTTAACTTTTTCAGGAGAAATATGTGAGGTGTTCATAGACCACTGTAAATCAGCACCCTGTGTTCTTGGTACCTGCACCAGTTTGCAGTCAGGATTCACCTGTAATTGCCCCTTTGGTGAGAAAAATGCATAAAAGTGTAACATGTTAGGAAAGACACACTTTCTTGCATATACTTAGATAAAAAAGTTGCATTTTGACCATTGCTATCTTGCCATTTTTAATCCAGCTAGAGAATTAACTCATCAGTTATAAGCTAGACCCACCCTTGTATATAAAACACATTTATCTTTCACTCAAAAGATCCCTGGTTAAAGACTGGATTAGGGTTGGGTGGCACAAACCCGGAGGCTCACTTCAAGAAGGGCATCCAGTGTAAAAACTGTGCCCAGTCAAATATATGTGGATCCATCCACTGTGCAACTGCTTGCAAAATAAAGGAATAGCTGAAAGTACCTGGAATAGGAACCATGACATCACCCCAGTGGGTGAACTCTATATTTTGAGGTCTCAACTTTAGCTTTAGCAGCTTGATTGGAGACAGCGCAGGTCTACAACTGCCTTTATCAGCACACCTGTCACACCTGCCACTTAGGTTGACATTTGCAAATAACCACATACTGTAAATAAAAGATGGATATAGTTTCCTGGTCTGAAAAATGAAACCAGTGCTGAAGTGCTTTAAATCTGCATTCTTTCTCATGGCTACCACACTACGACTTCTCTGGTGTTCTCAACTTGCTCTATAAACACTTTCCTGACGTGATTAAGGTACAGCTGCCAGTTTCATGTCATTAAATGTAACATTTTGATCCTATTAGTGTGTAAAGTATCCCCTAGATTATCATCAAGATTCTCCCTTTGCTTGTCGCACATAGTTTCAAAACATTTTTGTTGGCAACAACAAAAATGCTCAGATTAAGGCTTCACACCAGACTTTGTTATTCAGTGGGTGACCTCAGTGGCCATGGATGGTATATGTTTGTATGTCGTCTAAGTTGGTGACCAAAGGAGTTACCATTACAAAAAAATGCAAATGCAGTTTTAGGGATTGAAAAGCTGTTTCCTCACAGTTTTTTTGAGCCAAGAGTTTTTTTTAAAGTAATAAAAAAAAAAAAAAAATTGAACTCATCCTTATGTTAGGAGTCAGTGGGGTCCGCTGTGAGGATCACAGTTATGGCTTTGAGGAGCTGTCCTTCATGGAGTTTCCCCCGTTGGATCGCAGGACTAATTTAATCTCTCTGGAGTTTGCCACAGTGCAGAGGAACGTCCTCCTCCTCTACAATCCAGGAGGTTCAAACAGCAGAGAGTTCTTTGCACTGGAGGTACTGGATGGAGCACTGCGTCTGTCTTACGATCTGGGCTCCGGACCTGTGAAGTTGCAGACATATAAGCAGGTTGCAGATGGATATTTCCACAGTGTCACTGCCAGGAGGATTGGCAATGTGAGTTTTAAATATGTCAATATTAGAGGTTATTTGTCTTCTGTAAATTTACTTAAAAAAACCCTTTATATTACACTACAGGATTACTGCCAATAAAAAGTAATCTGTTATGTTACCGGGTTACCTACTGTGAAAGGTTAAATAAAAACCCTTTTTGCATTTAGTATACAGACGTGACCTCATTGCATAATATTGCATAAAGCCTGGTAATTTCCTTCAGGCCTGAAGCTATAGCCAAACTTAAAGTATCAACAAAATCCAAAGATATCGCGCACACTTTGTTTGGCCACTTTATTAGGTACACCTTGCAAGCACTGGTTTTGTCTTTAGAACTGCTTTAATTCTTCATGGCAAAGATTTAACAAGGAGCTTGAAACATTTTGATTTTGGTCCATATTGACATGATTTGTCGTCCATGATGCGAATCCCCCATTCCACCATGTCCAAAAGGTGCTCTACTGGACTGAGATCTGGTGACTGTGGAGGCCATTTGAGTGTAGTCAACGCAATGTCATGTTCAAGAAACCGTTTTTAGCCATTCTGAGCTTTTTATTTGGTGTGTTTTCCTGCTGGAAGCAGCCATCATAGGATACGTACACTGTGGTTTCCCCACTACCTGCAGCAGCCTGATACATAGATGTGAGGCACGATGGATCCAATGCTTTTATGTTGTTTGTGCTAACTTCTGATCCTACCATCCAAATGTTGTAGCAGAAAACGAGACGAATTAGACCATTTATTGTCCAATTTTGGTGAGCCCATGTAAATTGTAGTCTCAATTTCCTATTCTTAGCTGACAGGAGTGGCCCAGTGTGGTCTTCTGCTGCTGTAGCCCATCTGCTTCAAGGCTTGAAATGCAGAAGAGCAGAATAGATGCTCTTCTGCATACCTTGGTTGTAGCGTGTGGTTACTGGAGTTACTTTTGCGCTGCTATTAGCTTGAAGAAGTCTGGCCATTGTCCTCTGACGTCTGACACCAACAAGGCATTTTAACGCAGAGAGCTGCTGCTCGCTGGATATTTTCTTTTTTTCAGACCATTAACCGTCAGTTGAACCGGTGTACCTAAGTGTATGGATTACTTATTTGAATGAAATAATTGATTACGTGAACTGCAAGAGTAATGTGTTATGTTGCCACTTCATTGATCTGAGTACTCTAACACGTTAGAGTTACATTCATGTAGTGCTGTTGCATTTCAGATGGGCTCACTGCACGTGGACAGCTGCACAGACTATGAAAGTAATGGATTCTGTTTTTCAAAGAATGATGGTGGTTTTTCAGAAAGGTAGCAGTGAAATATTTAATTGCAATATTTATTATTTCTAATTTCATCCTTATGTCAGCAACATTTTTCTTTTTTCTTAATTTTTTTTGTCTTTATCTCCAATCAGGACACTTGATGTTGGCAACAGTAATATGACCTTTGGAGGATTAAGGACTACTGAACCTATTTTAATGCACCCTGCTCAGATAAAAACCCACAACTTTGTTGGATGCATTCGAAACATTCATGTTAATGGTATCCTGCTAAGACCCTCGATGGCCCTAGCAGCATATAAGGTCTTTGATAGGTAAGCCTTTTAAAATTAAAACACGTAGATTTCTTTAACTTTTAAACATCTCTGGCTATAATACAGAAAATGTTGTTATTGTGTGTGTTTGTCTTCTATCTTCTATTAATTTTTAGGTGTCCTCGAGCAACAGTGTCACCATGCTACAGCGTCCCATGCAAGAATGATGGTGTATGCCATGACCTTTGGTCTGACTATTTCTGTGAGTGTAAAAGCTCTTTCACTGGAAGAAATTGTGACAAAGGTACAAAAAATAAGAGTTCTATATGTTTTATATTGAGTTTCTGTTTTATAATTAAGAATAGAAGATTAAATTGTTATTTTTTCTAACCTTTTTTTTTTTAAACAGAAATGTCAGAGGAGCTTGTTTTAAGATTTAATGGGAGTGACTACATTGATTATGTCATTAAGGAGAAATTTAAGAGAGACTACCTGATAAAGGAGATTTTGGATGAAAATGTGGGATATACCAAAGACCAAACAGCAATTAGCATCAGGTTCAAGACCAAACATGACGGGGTGCTGATGTCCATTCGTGGACAGAGAGGATATATTATTCTGAAGGTCAGTCTGAAATATATTTAGATATTTATTCATCATGTACTGCATAAAGTATAAAGTTGTTTTCCCCCTTTTTATTCAGATAAAAGACAGAAAGCCTGCATACATTTTTGAAGACACACTGTCAGGACACCTGTCAGACTTCACTGTGGACCCTCCTGTGGCTGATGGGGTCTGGCATCTCCTCTCCTTAGTCAGCAATGGGCAGGACACTTTCCTCTCTGTGGACGGTAAACGAGTTTTGAACATCACTGGACAAAGTATGGATCTCACTCCAGTTAGTGTAGAAAAGATCATTCTTGGTGCTGCTCCAACGAAAGAAGCAGTCCAGACAGGTAAAGGTGTACAGTTTATTTTTAAAGCCTATTTTTTTAAACGCTAAGGTTTTCATAGCACGTACAATACGGTCTTGTCATGCTCCTGATGAGAGTGTTACATGGAAGCATACCAACTGTTTAATCAGATTGGACTTTCTTTGCTGTTGCATAGAAGGAGTAAAGCTGATGCTGAACTGTTTTTTTGATGACAGGATTCAGTGGATGTGTGCAGTATTTCAATGTGACAGGTTACTCTCTGCCTGTCAGCGGACACAGCGTGACGGTGGATGTCAGGCCAAGCTCGACTCTAACCCAGTCCAGCTGCAGCTCTCCAGATGTTTGCCTCCCCTCGCCTTGCTCTGAGGAGGACGTTCCCGAGAGGACTTGTCTCTCAAACTGTCAAAACCAGCGGAAATGCGGACCTGATGTGCAGAACAAGTTCTGCATCTGTTTACACAATGCCTCCGACCATTTTTGTGATCTGTGCATCTCCACAAAGGACGGCCCCGATCGATGCTCTGAAATGCAAGGCGATATGCTGCTGTGGCTCATCGCTGTGGTTCTTCCTCTAATCTTCATTCTGGTGATTGCAGCAATTTGTGTTGTGCTTTACAGAGTAAGACATTCTGATGCAAGCTGTCAGAGGGAGAGTTTGCCAGTGAAAACAGAGCAAGGGGCAGACAACATGGCGTTTTCCTATGATGACAATGCAGAATCTGTGTCAGTGAAAAAGGGGAATGGGCCTGACCTCATGAGTGCCAATCAGCCAAAGTCAAGTGTTCAACCGCTGCCAAAAAGTGAGCTTGAGTACTATGAAATCGGCAGCATCTGCAGTGCATTTCATTCGGACAGCGCCTCATTGAAACTCAGCTGGCAAAAGCATTTATACAGCTCAAAATGTGTGAAAGCTGATCCGAAACAGTGGGGAGATTTGCGGATGCTGTTTGCAGGATTTAAGAAAGAAAGCACCAGTGATGAAAAAAGCTCCTCAAAGCATCAAAACGTTACTTTGATAAACAAACAGTTGTTGAATAAGCTTGACTTAAAGCGGTCCCAGCAGACAAGCTTGTGTTACATGAAGAGATTTGGACAACCAGAATTTGTGGAGCCAATGCAAAGTCTCACTTTTGAGGAAATTAGCAAACTAAATGCTCCTATGGAAAAAATATTACATCAATATTCTGTGAAGTCTGGACCCGCAGAACCGATCACAATGATGGACCGTTCACCTGAGGATGACACAGAAAACACATTTACCTGTTCAGAGTCCGAGGCTGGACCGTTTTCTGTCATCACTGGTAGGAATTACTTACCTGACCAGTCACAAGAGGCTCTGCCTTTCAACACATTCTTAAAACAACCACATCTGTCTGCTGATACAGAGAGTATATTTGAGGAGTGGAAAAATATTTTAAATATGCACCTACCTTTTAGCAGCTATGCTCCTGTGTTTGAAGATATTGCATGCCTGCCCATTGAATCCAGTCAAAGCTATGACGTGCAAAGTGATATAGAGGAAATTATTTGATTGTCATATCACCTGTATAGGTGTAGCAATAGTTTCAGGTGGTCTGTCTCCTGCAAATTATTGAAATAATTTAATATCATGAAATATTGTTAAACAGTCTGATCATTAACAAAAGATAAATTAATTACAGGATTTTATATATAACTGATCAGATAAAGAACCTCTTTTTATGTTTACTTCATCATTTTGTTGCTGGTTGTCAGGTCAAAGCTAACTGAGTATCTTCAGAGCAGCCAGAGATTGTCTGATTATTACCTTTATATGAACATACATAGAAAGATAACAACATTCAACGTTAATGGACAATGAAATTGTTTATATGTTACAAATTATTCTCAATATCCTGACTTGTCTCTTGATTGTTTTCTAACCTGTTTTTTTTTTAATACTACAGCATGCAAGAGGCTGTTTTTTATACATGTACATTACAGTAGGGCACTAGTTTAAACAAACATGCAAAGGGAAAGTTTTTATTAAAGAGAGACTTCATTCTTTATTGAAATGTGAAAAAAAAAAAATGCACCCAGGAGCGTCTAAATGAGACTACTGTACGAGTTTCCTGTTCAGTCCATATTCAGGATATTCAAATAAATAAGAGAATCTCCTGCACATACCTTCAATATAGCATGCGTATTTTAATGCTGTAAGATTAAGGGGCAAAAAATAACAAAGGATGTCACCTGATAACACCTATTGGCTTTTACAAGGAAACACTGGTTATTTTTTCAGGGAGAATTCATTCTCAGTGAGAGTGAAATTTGAAAATGTGTGATGTAAAGATTCTAATTTTATAATAATAAAATATATTTGTTTTCAGTAACATGATTACAAGGCAGCTGAGCAGCTCACTCAAACATTTTGATTATTCATCATTGACTGTAAAATTAAAGGTGTAGCTCACACGCTTCTCTCCAGCAAACATACTGCATGTTCATGCTTTCTTCCACAAAATCATATATCCAGAGTACATTTGTGCTGGCTGTGTGTCACATACCAATTATATTTTATTGTAAAACGACCTCTAGTGGTCATGTGATGCAGTATCAGTACTATTATTATTATTATTTAATATAGGACATCAAGATTAAGCTGTGATCCGGAGACATTTTGGATTTTCTACTCTATTGATTTTGTAAAGCTTGCCTATTCGACACATAAATATTAATGGAGTGATTTTTAAAGAAAAAGAGTAGGAGGGTTATATTATTCTCTCTTTTTTTTATACCGTATTACTAAGACCTGAGTAATATTCCAAAAGCATGTAGCACAATAGGATATTGGACTTTAAGTTTTTAATAATAAAAAAGCTACATGTGTTGAGAAGATCTCAAATGCAGATACATGAACAGATTGTAATGAATTGTACTGTAACTGTCATAATATGTGGAAAGCTTTTCTCAGTTTGCGTGCATGTTATTTTTAACATTTATGTGCAGACAGTAACAATTTCTGATTTAAAAGGTGTACAATAGATTCATACCGCAACAAAATTTTGCACAATCACACACATTTTAAAATGGTTTCCATGAATAAATAAACAAAATAAAACCGGAAACCCTAATACAAATTTACATCCATAATTCATAAGCATTTCATCTTTTGAAATATGTTTCTTACCTATTGTTAGCCCTCTTAATAAAATAAAAAAAATTCAGTTATGCATTATATTTTGGTGCTGAAGTATAATATTAACATTAATATTCATTTGCTGTGAGTTTTGATTGCAATGCTTACTTTTCTGTTTTTAAATCTCTGCATCAAAGCGTTCTTAATGTCTTTGGTCTTGAAACAGTATATCATTGGATTAACAACGGGAGGTGTGAGGCTGTACATCATGGTAATAATAACCCGAGCAAGAAGACTGAAATTGAATCCCAAGCTGTTAGAGAGATAAACAAAACATCTTGGCACATAGTAAAGGCAGGTAATAAAGATCTGAGGAGCACAAGTGGAAAACACTTTGCGATACCTCTCAGTGTGAGACATACTACGAACAGCTATGATGACAGAAAAATAAGATAATATTATGAATGTTAAAGGAACCAGGAGAGTGACCATTGCATTAGCAACTGCAACACTGTTCACATATGCCACCTCATCACCACATGCCAACCGAGTTATTGATACATGATCACAGTAACACTGCATGATAACATTTTGGTCACAGTAAGGCAACGTTAAAGCTTGGAACACAGTTCCCAACACACGCATGAATGTTAAAACCCAACACATGGTACAAGCAATAGACACTGCTTTGTTTGTAAATATAACAGAATATTTGAATGGAAACCCTATGGCAACAAAGCGATCCAAAGCCATCATCAGCAAAATGAAAGAATGAGTAGCTCCCAAAGAATGAACAAAATACATCTGTGTAAAGCAAGCTCCAAATGAAGATATCATGTCTTTCCACCAGTATCTGGCTATGATTTTTGGAAGAGTCACCATGCCAAAGCACATGTCTGTCATTGCAAGGTTAAAAAAGATCACATATATTGATTTGTGCAGAGTCCGCTCACAAATGATAACTGCTATAGTGAAACCATTTCCAATCACAATAGCGAGGAAAACCAGAAGAAGAAGCGCAGACACAGGACCATAATATTCAGGAGGAAGTCCAGGAAATCCAATGATAATAAAGTCCTTTATAGTGGTAATATTGGTGTATTTCATAGTCATGTATACACAGAAACAACATTAAACCAAAAATTTAATTAAATAAACAACACTTTAGTCTTGACAAAGATGACACAAATGTTGAGCACAGTTGGATATTCTATTGGAATACCAATTAATTATCTCTGCCCTTATCACCTCTAACTCTGAAAGAAAATAATGTTCTTTCAACAGCAGTCGTTTTATATTGAAAAAGTTTCCAGTAGTCTGGCCTAATGAGCATGATGCAGTGAAGAAAACACAGAGGAAACAACTCCCATGTGATGAAAGGTCTATACAGTCCTGTTGACTGTCAGAGCTTCTCTGTGTAATACTAAGGAAAAGATTTCTTTAATGCAATTAACCCAAGAAGAAATGTAGTTCAGTTCAAATGTATTTTATATAAATCACAACAAAAACATCTCAAGGGGCATTATAGTGTAAGGTAACAGTCAAAACAACCCCCTATGAGTAAGCATGTGGTGACAGTGGAAAGAAAAACGAATAAATGCATAAATTATCTTTTCAGCATCACTCTGAGAAAGGATGTTTCTAATTTTAATGTTTCTAAAAGCAGTCCTACATTAATATGTGCATTGAAAGACATGTCCTGATCACAGAAGGACTCCAAGATTCATCACAGTGTCACTGGGGGCCACGGTAATGTCATCCAGAGTAAATATTTGGTTAGACACCATGTTTCTAAGGTTTATAGGCCAGAGTACGGCAACTTAAATTTTATCTGAATTTAGGAGCAGTAAATTAGAGGTCATCCAAGCCTTTGTATCTTTAAGACATTCCTGCAGTTTAACTAATTGATTTCTGTCATCTGGCATCATGGATAGATAAAGCTGGGTATCATCTGCATAACAATGAAAATGTATGCAATGCACATAGGATGACTCCATCTTCCTACTGGGAGACTTCAATGTTCATGTGGGCAATGACAGTGAGACCTGGAGGGGCATGATTAGGAGGAATGGTCTGCCTGGTCTGAACCCAAATGGTGTTTTGTTACTGGACTTCTGTGCAAATCACAGTTTGTCCATAACAAACACCATCTTTGAAGATAAGGATGTCCACAAGTGCACGTAGCACCAGGACACCATAGGTCACAGGTAGATGATCAACTTTGTAATTGTATCATCAGATCTGCGGCCGTATGTTCTGGACACTCAGGTGAAAACAGGAGCTGAGCTGTCAGCTGATCACCACCTGGTGTAGAGTTGGATCATGTGGCAGGGGAGGATGCTTGACAGACCTGGGTATATGTATAGTGAGAGTTCGCTGGGAACACCTGGTAGAGGCCCCAGTCTGCGAGATCTTCAACCTCCACCTATAGCAGAATTTCAACAGCATTCTGAGGGAGGCTGAGGACATTGAGTCCGAAGTTACCATGTTCCACACCTCCATTGTTGGGGCTGCTGCTCAGAGCTGCAGCTGCAAGTTGGTTGGTGCTTGTCGCCAACTAACCCCCAAACCAGATAGTGGTCACTGGAGGTGAAGGTAGCCATCAAGATGAAGAAGGAGTCCTATCGCACTTGGTTGGCCTGTGAGACCAAATAGAACAGGGCTCGGGCGGTAGCTGAAGCAAAAACTTGATGAGGCCATGGAAAAAGACTTTGAGATGGCCTCAAAGCGATTCTGGCAAACCGTCAAGCAAAATTGTGCTCTAATCACATGGTTTGTAGTCTGGGTGGGGCGCTGCTGAATTCAACTGAGGATATAATCGGGCGGTGAAAGGAACACTTTGAGGACTTGCACTATGCACTTCCACTATGCCTTCTATAGTGGAAGCAGAGTCTGGGGACGAGGGGGACGACTCGCCCAACACTCGGGATGAGATCACTGAGGTAGTTAAACAACTCCTTAGTGTTGGGGGTCATTTAGTCCCTGTACAACCACAGTGAAAGCTTGGTCCATATTGTTGGCAATAAGTCAGACTCATTTCCTGTGGGTGTTGGACGCCGCCAGGGCAGCTCTTTTCACCGATTCTGTTCATAATTTTTATGGACAGAATTTCTTGGTGTAGCCAAGTGGTGAGAAGACTTGCGCCTTGGTGGCCTCAGAATCTCATCTCTGCTTTTTGCGGATGATGCAGTCCCGTTGTGTTCATCAGGTGGTGGCCTCCAGCTCACAGTGGAAAAGTTCGCAGCTGAATGTGATGAAGCTTGCATGGGAATTAGCCCCTCTAAGTCTGAGGCCATGGTCATCAGCCGGAAAAGGCTGGAGTGCCCGCTATGGCTCTGGGACAAGTCACTGCCCAAAGTGTACGAGTTTAAGTATTTTGGAGTCTTGTTCACGAGTGATGGGAGAAGGGAGAGAGAGAGAATGACAGATGGGCTGGGTCTGCAGTGATGTGGACACTGAACCAGTCTGTTGTGGCAAAGAGGGAGCTGAACGTAAAAGCGAAGCTGTCAATTTTCTGGCCAATCTATGTCACTACCCTCATCCATGGTCACGAGTTTTGGGTAGTGACCGAAAGAAAAAGATGGCTAATACAAGCACCAGATATGGCTGGCCCCTCCCTTAGATAAATAAGGTGTGGAGTGTAGCCACTTCTCCTCCACATCAAACTGTTTTCCCTTCGTTTGAGTTGTCTGTTTAACCTCCCAGCGTGCTCCCTGCTTGCTTTAGATTCAATTTGGCTATAGCATCTGGCCTCCTTTGTTTTGTTGGATGTTGCATTAGTAGTCTGCATTTGGGTCCTAATCCTGCCAAGCTGGACACTAATTTTCAAAATTAGCTTGCTGTGTAAAGCGTACTACCTTCCTGGAATCGGTGCTTCATCATGTGTATGGTCATTTTATACAGGTATAAATTGGGGCTTTCCTGAGCTTTGGGGTTACTGATTGCAACTGTTTGTTTTTTTAATGACATTTAAGTAAGTATCAATAGTGTAATTGAAGTTTTGTGATTCTTTTTATCAACATTACGGGTTTAGTTTTATAGCTATGTGAGTGCAGACATATATTTTGAAAGTAAATTGTCAGATCACGGTGTGATAAGCTGAGAAAGGAAAGAGTTAGGGACCAGAAAACATACACCCCTACTTCTCATGTGTGTTGTTTGAAAACCTTTAAGGCTTTATGTTATGTATTATTAAAGGTTGTAAACCCTGTAGACTGTGAATGTCAAAGAATATGGAGGCATGAAGAGAGACTGCGTTCATGTCTTTGTATAATTCTTCATGTGTCTGCATAAGTCCAGAATAGTCTGATTAGTAACAATTGTTAGTCCATATCTATGCCATCACCTAGTATTTTATAATTACAAGAGGGTCATAAAGAAGGAAATCAGAGTACATTTGACATGTTTTAAACATTAAATTACATGGATAATGTTATAATTTATTTAAAGACCAAAAAAAAAAAAAAAAAAAAAAAAATAAAAAAAAAAATT
>VUQJ01024937.1:8279-21084 GCA_015108635.1 Andinoacara biseriatus
AACAGTATCTGAAAGTCATGTTTTTAAGATATATTGACTTTCAAACTCATTACAAGCACTGCTTTTGTCTTACATATCGTATTTCCAAGTATGTTTACATGTTTCAGTGAATCACTGCATGTATTTCTCATTTCCCTAGCAAAATATAAGGAAATGAGGGGTGGCTCAATATTTTTACAAAGTACTATAAATCTGGAAAAATTTAATTTCTGATGTATACAATAGCAAACTTTAATAATTCTCTCCCTGGCTCAATGGCTTTCAATGCCTTTTTCTTTTCTAACACTTTTGCACACTAAGCATTTATTTACCTTCTTAAATACCCTGATTGTTATGCAAAATTAGGCAGTGCATTACGTCTCTGTGCTGTGTCCCGTCTGCACACCCTGCATCCTTATAAGACGAAGTGATGAAAATGTACCTGGGGAGCTTTTTGGATTTTATTCTCTTGAATGGAGCAATCTGGGGAGGACTGTTATTCACTGCCTCCTCACCATCTGTTATTACTGCACAGCCAGTGAGCAGCAGACTGCTGTCTGTATGCTACGCTTAACAAATGATTCACTATCAGTCACTGTCCCGCTGCTGTATGATCACAATTTGTCATTTTAAATAACAAGCAGAAGAAAAATAACTTTACTCTTGCGTAACAGTTGGAGGGAGATTTGCAGCAGGAGGAATTATCCATATCTGGATAAAATGAGAAAGGAAGAGCTCTCTGTGACCTTAAGTGAAGTATTTTGTTATTATTAAGCTTTTTCCTGAATCTGCTCCTCTGGTCAGCAAGGACACCGCAGACTGTAGAAGGCTTCCAAGAGGAAGAGGAGCTCCGAGAGGAGTTTAGACACTATCCTCCTTTCCACTACTGAATGTAGATCATCCAGCTCTGATCCCAGGAATAAGCCAGCCATTTAAATATTTTTTTGTGTCTTTTGCATCATTCTTCCTCAGGTTTTATCATAGACAGTAAAAAAGATGGATGTAGCTAATGTGACATCACCCGCTGATTCTGAAGTCCTGTTTTGAAGGCTCAAGATGAGCGTTTCCACCATCATCATCTTGGCTGTAAACGAGCTGGGGCGGGCCTACTGTACGCTCATTGACTAATGACGTGTGATTAATAAGCCATTAGCCAATAAGCAAGTGGTTTTATAGCACAGATAATCCTCCATTTTGAAACACAATATGGTGAGATGTCTGGTTCCAAAACCCAAGATGCCAAATGTGAGTCTTCAAACCATTTACAAACCCCAAATTACCATGGCTAGATCCATCTTTTATATGCAGTCTAAGATCTAGTAACACACAGAGTAGTGGGATCATTATTTATTTTATTAATTCAATTCGATATTATTTATGCGGCGCCATTACAACAGTAGCCTCAACGCACTTTATATTGTGAGGTAACGACCACACAATAATTACATAGAAAACTCAACAATCAAAACAACCCAATATGAGCAAGCACTTGGCAACAGAGGGAAGGAAAAACTCCCTTTTAAAAGGAAGAGATGTTTGGCAGAACCAGTCTCAGACATGTTGTGGAAGAGAGCCAGAGATTAATCATAACTAATGATTAAATGCAGAGTGGAGTATAACTACAGTCAAAAGAGGTGAATGAAAAAGAAACACTCGGTGCATCATAAGAACCCCTCAGCCGCCTAGCTAAGGGATTGTTCAGGGTCACCTGATCCAGCCCTAATTATAAGCCTTATCAAAAAGATAAGTTTTAAGCTTAATCTTAAAAATAGAGAGGTGTCTGTCTCCCAAATCGAAACTGGGAGCTGGTTCCACAGAAGAAGGACTGAGAGCTGAAGGTTCTGCCTCCCATTCTGCTCTGGAGTATCCTAGGAACCAGCAGCAGCCAGCAGTCTGAGAGACAAGTGCTCTGTTGGGGTGATATGAAACTATGACGTCTTTATGATATGGTGCGGCCTGATTATTCAAGGCCTTGTATGTAAGAAGAAGGATTTTAAATTCAATTCTGAATTTAACAGGGAGCCAATGAAGAGAATCCAATTTGGGAGAGATATGCTCTCTCTTTCCAGTCCCTGTCAGTACTCTCGCTGCAGCATTTTAGATCAGCTGAAGGCTTTCAGGGTGATTTTAGGACATGCCGGTAGTAATGAATTACAATTGTCCAGCCTAGAAGCAATAAATACATTAATTAGCTTTTCAGCATTATGTTGAGACAGGATGATTGTAATTTTAGAGATTTTGTAGCACTGCTTTTTTTTTGTTTAATATGTGCATTGAAGGACATATACTGGTCAATGTCTTTAAGACATTCCTGCAGTTTAACTAATTGATGCGTGTCATGTGGTTTCATGGATAGATAAAGCTGGGTATTATCTGCATAACAATGAAAATGTATGCAATGCTTTCTAATAATACTGCCTAAGGGAAGCATATATAGTGTAAATAGAATTTGGTCCTAGCACAGAACCCTGTGGAACTCCATAATTAACCTTAGTGTGTGAAGAAGACTCTTGATTTTTACATGAAAACAATTAACTGGGGAGACTAAACGATATATTTGTGAGCATGCAGTGAACAAAACCCCCATTCCCTGTGTGTTTAATGTTGGCAATGGAGGATGTGTCTGCTTTGTGTTGCATAATTCTCAGCTGGCAGATCAATGCGACAGGTTGGAGCACTGATTTGACAGACACATGATTAGCTAAATGAGCAAAGTAGGCTTCATGGACATGTCGCATTAGCTTTAGTGCACCGTAGTGCCTGGTGGCCCTAAACAGAATGGACAGAGTGAGGTGGGCACTGGACTTACGGCTGGGCCCGTGGATCTTGATCGGTTCATTTGACTTGACAAGTGTGTGGGAGCACTGCTGGCACACACAGTCCTTTCCACTGAACGTCACCCTGTCTCCGATTGGAAAGGGTTTACTGAGGAGGCAAAAAAAGACAGAGAAGAGAATTAGAAAGCGGAGCACAATGGGCGTTAAAATGCCTGCAGTAATTCTGTGTTTACATCCAAGTCTAGTGTATTCATTGAAATAACAAATGGGTGCTGGCAGGGACATGATTCTGTGACAGACAGGCCATAATCCTGCTGAGACAGGCTGAATGCAGTCTGACATCTTCTATGAAACTGAAAAAAAAAAACATTTGCAAACAGTTGTGATGACGGGTTAATAGGATGCTGATTGTTATAGGAGCACCTGGGTGCTCTGTGATTAAAGAGGTGATAATGCAACAGGCTTCTGAAAGGAAAACTAGCTCTCTCAGTGAGAATAAAAACTTATTAGGGAGACTTCGTGGAGTGCATACCAATTTTAATTGCCTATTGCTCTCTCAGTCTAGCATTCAGTTTGCCTTCCCTCCACGGCTGATGCCACCAGGTCACTGTTTATAAGGGTTTAAAGAAATAAAGAATAATAAAAACATGTGTGTGCTGACAGGCAGAGAATATGACAACCAGGCAACACCACTGAAATCAAATTTACCACATCATGATGCGCTGTTTTGCCTCACTTTCCTCTCCTTTTCAAGGAGACAGATTGATTTCCTTATGACCAGGGAGGACGCGAGAATGAATGGGAAGCTAAAAGGCTTAGAGAAGGCTGTGTAAAAGACATAGATGGCAATAATCCTTTTACTCCCCCACCAAGACCTGGAGCCAGAGCCAAGGCCCAGAGGGAGGCTTGAGTCTCCAGCCGAGCTCCCAGTCAGCACACGAGTACAGCACATCCACGTCCAGACACTTGGAGGTGTTCAGAGCAAGCAAAAAGTCTGCTGTCTGTCTGTCCTTGCTACATTATAGATTTGAGCCTTTGTGTCTTTATTTTAATTCACAGAATGGCAACGTCCAAACATGAAAGGTGAGACAGGAGAGCAGAACACATGAGCCAGCAGAGACATTTCAGTACACAAGTTATTCAACAAAGGCCCTGGTAAACACAAGCTACTGAAAAATAATTCATTAAGGCTTTATTTTAAATATCAGCTGGTCCTGAGGTTAACCATCTTTTTTTAAACTCAGACATTTGTTCATACTTTAAATGATAAGCTACGCTGCACAAAATGATGGACAAAGTTAGCGCAGACTGATTTTAGAATCCAACCGATTTTTAAGACCAATGCCGATATTTAATGATTTAAAACTCTGATATATCGGCCGATATTTATTTTTGCTTTGAAACACATAAAACATAAACAGATTTTCCTAAAAATGTGTTATTCGTACTTATTCATGAGCTAGATGGTATAGCAATGCAGTTAAAAAAATATATACGTTTATTGATTCAACAAGTCGCGTCATCCCTCATTCATGCTTTGCCCGACTGTTCGGATGAGCTGATCAATGTGTTTGTGGCGTTCCAAACACGTTGCAGACAGGGAAGTTGCAAAGTACCCTCTGATGGAGAAACTATGCTACATCAACACTCATAACATGGTTGAAGGGTGTTTCTCCCAGCTTTACTTAACTTTTTTCATTTTCATTTATTGGCCATTATAAAGGCCGATACTAATAGAGCCCAACCAATATATTGGCCCTATCTAATTTTTATACATGGCATCTGTTTTTGAGGTCTGTAGTTGTATCCAGCTCCAATCACAACTGACTAAATCTCTTCTACATGTCTGAACATGGTAGTCACATTGTATAGTTCAGCAGAACCAAGTACCAGAAATGCTGTGACGGTGCAGAAAAGCATCTTAGTGCGTGTATGACCTTGCCTTTACCTGTGTGTTACTCTCACTCCCTCAAGACACTCTTGCCTTGTCAGCCTTTTGCAGCGCTTTAAAAATTTACAGTGTTTACATATTTAATGCTTTTTTTTTTTTCCTTAACTGGCCAAAAAAGTAAAGCTATTTCTGGCTTTAGGGGTATGTCCTCTTGCTTTGATCATCACTGCTTTAAAAAAAACATTCACATGGAAAAGTGAAACTTGCAATCGGCCTTCATTAGAGCTGAGGCAGTGATGACAAAGAAGTCCAAGTGGAATAATGATGAGGACATAAAGGAAGAAAATGTGATGTGGTTGATGATTAAGAGCGCAAAGATTATTATTTGTGAATAATGAGAATGGTGAAGAGGAGCAAAGGAGGTGTGTCCAAAAGGAAGACAGGAGTGAAAGATGAGGGGAAGAAAGGACGTACAAGAAGGAACAGTCAGCAATGTGACAGGGGGCAGACGGAGCACGAAAGAAGAGATTCACCCTTTGGCTTCTTGCTGTCTCTTCTAGTTTACTCCGCATAGACTGACAACACGCGGACACACACACACACACACACACATCCCCTGTCACTGCCAGGGCTGCTTCACTGCCTGTCTCTGGCCAGTTGGTGTCATTTCTTTTTTTCTTTTCTTTTTTGCCCACAGCTGCTGGGTATGAATGTGCTGGGTATCAGGCAATGTCAAGCAGATACCCGACAACAAGCTCTACTCTCTTGGAAGAAAATGCTACTAACTAAGCTAAAAGGCTGCTCTCTTATTCACAAGAGGTCACCATAGCAGGTGCCTCGACATATCTGACTTGGTCAATTTTTTTTAATTTTTTACACCAGGTGTCCTTCCGGACACAACCACCAAGGAATTTGTGTCTTCTCTCAGGATCAAACCAGGGATCTTCTAGTTATTAGGCAAGTGTGTAAACCACTACACTATGGAGCTATTCAATGCTGTAAATACATACAGTGTAGCGTGCATGTACACATATCTGCAAAAGAAAATTGACTTTTATATCCATCAACAAGAGAAAGTGAGCGACATGGTTCGATAAAATAAGAAAAGGAGCCAACAGCGATGCTTAACGTGAACACTAATAGCGGTCATAGGAGAGATGACCTACTTTTAATAAACCTAAAAGCGTGATGCACCGGGTCAGCTCTCCTATCGTGTCTCGACTAAGCAAAACAACACACTGCCTGAGATTTCCAAGCATACATTTGTTTACATTTAGAAGATGAATCATAAGTTAATTATTAAATCCTCCATAATAAAAAACAGCCAATTTGCTGTTTCTTGCTTTTAAAGATGCAACTTCTGCTGCATCATTTCAGGCGTGACTGCACGGTCATGAGGCTAAAAATAGTGACTCAGAGCTGAAAAGTAAAAAGCAGTCAAGCACTTCTTATTCAGCACCTCCACAATCTGTTTTCTATTGCCCGTCGCCTCGATCATGCTGTTTTCTAACAAATTACAAAAAATAATCAGATAAAGAACTGGACAGATACTCTACAGAAGTCATAGAGAGGTCTCACACATTTATTACGCAATATTCAAAAAATATACTAGTAGTGGCTAATACTGATGACATTATAATATTTTTCTATACTATATATTCAATTCAAGATAATCAAGAATGACTAAGATAACTGATATGAACGGGCAATTTTTATTTAAATGAAGTCATAATACATTTCCTGTTTTCCAATGGTTAACAGTCCCAGTTGGCTAGCAGGTGAACATAGCATTTTGCTGGTGATGAGTCAGACATTGTTTTGCCATTTTGAATAGGTGGAGACCAAAATAGAGAAAAAAAGAGAGTCAGTGTTATTTTTATGTGTAAAAGTGATTAAATTCTGACCAACACTGTAGGAGTAGCAGTTGCTGTGACTTGTTGTATGTGTGTGTGTGTGTATGTGTGTGTTGTGAAAAGGAACATGCATACCTGCAAACACTGCAGACAAAGCACTTGGGGTGGTACGTGCGTCCCAGAGCAGAGACCACTTCTCCTGTGATGAAGGCGTCACAGCGGTCACAGCGCGTACCATACAAACGCTGATAGTCTGCCGTGCAGATGTATTCGCCCTTCTTCTGGAAGAAGCCAGATTGTGCTAAATCACATTTACACACTGTGGACAGAATGGTGAGAGAAAGTGAAAGTGGGACACTGAAAACAGTAAGGCACATAAAATAGTATTCTATATTTCTGTTTTAGATTCTAATTTTGGCTTTCCAATTGAAGTAAACTCATTTTTCTTTTTATGTCATGTGCTCTTTCTCTCTGTTTAATTCCACAACGTAAACATTATTTTTCAGTCAGCATTTTTTCGTTCAGTCTGACCGCCCTCCTTTTTACCTGTTTGTGTGTGTATGTGTGCTTGTTTGCGCTGTGTGTCTGTATGTCTTTACACAGGGCTGCTAGGGAAGTTATTCAGTTCCAGACAGTGGCGAGCCAATTTGCAGTGATGGGAATATAATGATATAATCAGTGGAAAAGTCATTTTGTGCTAAACAATGTGAAGAAGGAGACAAAACAACAAACCACAAGCTCCCAGCATCATCAGAACATCCAATACAGTCTCATTACATTTCACTGGAGAACACATCAACATTTCTTGCTGTGTATGCACAAGGTAAGTACTCAGTTTGTGTATGTGTTTCTATATATTGTGTATCCTAACCAGACACTATGGGCTACAGCCCTGTTCTGTGTAACTGAGAGGGAATTCCAGTGGGTGTAACAATATAGCTAAGAGGCGTTTTCACAGATCAGTGGCCAGTGTGGTCTCTGGTTTCTTCCTGTGGTTTACCAACAGGAAAAGCAGACGATTACTGGAACCTGACTAAAAAAAAACTGAAGGTCACCTGCAACATCATTTTAAAAAAACTGTTTCAACCAAATGAGAAATTCTTGAAACCAACATAAACATAAACCTTTACCAATGCTGAATTTCGCCCTCTGTTTCGGGATTATAGCCTTGACCCACTGAGTACTCAGTTACTTGCACTTCAGACACTTGCACTTCAATTACGCTTCTGTATAGTACACAATTATTACTGCAGTCACTATGTAACCGGCCAGGTGGTAAAGATGCAGATGGTTGCCAGACTGCATAATGATCTAATATGAAATGAGTCTTTTTTTTTTTTACACACAGAACAAAATCTGAATATCATTTTTTTTCCACATTTCAGCACCAAAATGTCTATATACAGTTTATGCCATCTACAGACAGTTTACATGTTTAAGGTTGATAATGTCACTAACCATAATGTAATCCTAGTTTGACAAGTTGAATTTGTTGCTTCAGGCTGTTTGTAGGCATCTTTCCTGGCTGTTTTAAAGGGTTCCCTACAGGATCCATATGTGCCTCCCCAAAGCAGGTGAGTTGTATGCTTATATGCACATGGTAGTGTTACCTTAATTAATTGTTCATATCTATTGATTATTATGAGAGTGTAACCTTCAGAAAAGCACACAATCTGTACTTTTCTACACCTCAGACCATCACAGTCATGTGAAAAAAGAAGTTTTCATGGGTCTCTATGCAGTTGTACCAAAAACTAAGTATACCTTTACTGCTTCTACATGCATTAAGAGGGTATATAGCAGCCAGACACTATAAATTGCCTTGATTAACTTATAACCAGCGAGTGTGAGCATCTATAAAAGCAGAGATTTTGGCCGTTTGCTGGTCTGGAGCATTCAGGTGTGTGTAACGCAATAACACAATCTTTCCAGGAGTAGAATTCACCCCACAGGCAGACCATGCAATTCTCAGAGAAAATGCAAAAAACGCAAGCACTAGATCTCAGGGTCTACATACCTTAGTTAACATGTTAAATATTAAAGTTCATGACAGTACAATCAGAAAAAGACTTAAGTACATGTATGACTTGTTTGGTAGGGGTTACCAGGAGAAAGCTTCTTCTGTCTATAAAGAACAGACAGGATGGCTTAGCTTTACAAGGTTGCATCTGAACGAACCACAAGACTTCTAGAAGAATCTCCTTTGGACAGACGAGACCGAAGTGCAGATGTTTGACCGTGATTCACCACCTTTAGTGAGAACAAACACAAACACCTTGTACCAACTGTCAGCACAGTCGTGGAAGGTGATGATTTGGGTTTGTTTTGCTGCCACATAACCTGGGCACCTTGCAGTCAGACCAATTGCAGTTGACCATGAACTCCTCTGCTTACTAAAGTATTCTAGAGTCAAGTCTGAGGCTATCTCACCGACAGCTAAAGCTTGGCTGAAATTGGGTTTTGCAACAGTACAATGATCCCAAGCACAGCAGCAAATCTACAACAGAATAACTGAAAAAAGGCAAGGTGTTGCAATGGTCCAGCTAAAGTCTGACTGAAATACTGTGGTGGGACCTTAAGAGAGCTGTGCATAAACAAACAGCTGCAAACCTCAATGATCTGAAGCAACGTTGTGAAGAAGAGAGGGGCAAAATTCCTACACAACAATGTTAGACACTGATAAACTAAAACAGAAAATGATTACTTCAATTTATTGTTGCTAAAGGTGGTTCTACAAGCTCTTGAATCATGGGTGTTCTTAGTTTTCACAGGTAATTAGCAAAATATGGCAACAGTTAGACTTCAAACAAACACAAAAAAGAGAAGAAAAACATCCTATGAGACCATAAGTGACTGTTAAATTGTCACTACACATAGACAGAATTTTTATTGTCCAGGACATCAGGAAATCATCATTTAAGTATTGAAAAATATATAAACTATCGTGGCTGGTAATCATTAATAAACTATTTTTTGACATGATTGTTATTGTGCTTCTGTCATGTGGAACTCAACACCTACTGAACACAGAGACTCTTGCATAAATGACCCAAAAAAGATTAGGCGAACTTGTGGTGTTGTGTGAGTGCAGAAACACATCACATGTCCCCGGTGGAACAGGAGGTCTTGGGTTGGAAGAAATGGTCAGTGAGTCAGAAACACATCCAGCATATGCTTCCCGTAACACTACAAAACAACAGTTTCTAAAATTGAAACCGAGTATGTGCGTGATTCTGTGTGTGTTAAATTTTCACTCAACTGTTTTAATCAACCAGTGATGGCGTGATGACCTGTCCAGGTTGTACTTTTTGTCCTTTGACAGCAGGAATAGCCTGCCCCACAACCCTAAGCTCAAAAACTGTTTCCAAAAAATGGATGGATCCATGAATGGCATGATGTTAACTGGTAACTGATGAGAAACTCTCCAGTGTTTCTACAATGAACGCCCAACCACTGACTATTATCACATGTAAAGGAAATATAAGCTTTCGGGAAAATCAGGATGTTAACAATATCAAGTTCACTGCTGCTAAATGATTGCCACAGTAAATAAACATTTTAATTTACCAAGGCGTCACTCTTCTTATGGTGACATGAATCACCTTCAATACCAATAACTTAGTGATAATAAATGGTTTTATGCTGGCCATACACTACAGAGATTGAGCTGCTGCTCCAGGCAGTACTTGGCCCCAACCAGCCATCCAGTTTTCAGTGTTTGTTGGCAGGCTGTGAGTTCACAGACACACAGACATACACATAAAACCTTCAAAGGGGCTCATTTAATCTCAAGCTGTTTATGAGTGGAGCACATTGACTTAATGGTGTAATAAAAGATCAATGGGCCCTCACTTAAAAACAAAACAATCTCCCTCAGGAGGATGGAAACACATAAATCCATCCCCGATGAGGTGGCACGCTGCATATGCAGAGATAGCGTGATGGAATTGGACACTGAGACATGATCACAGCAGATCTTTATCATTTTGACATCTCACTGGCATTGAGGAAAGGTGGTTGCAGATTTGCAGTAGAAGGAGCAAAAGAAGATCCACGAGGAGGTCCGCAGCTCTCAGATATAAAATAGCTTGTTTATATAAATGTGTGTGTGCATCCGCCAACCACATTTCCAGAACCACTGAACGATGGCACAGAGCTTCAAAAAGTGCCTCGACTGCATTTTGAGCCAGACTAACTAAAGCGCTTACCAGAAACCCAAATCACAGGCTATCCAGTTCAGTTTGTGGAAAAAGGCAACGACAGGGTAAATATTTCCACGTCTATTAAGGTTTTCACCAAGGGGAAAAAAAATCATTGTGTCTTGAAATGCCATTCACTTAATGAAAACAATGTTTTCATCGTCTCAAACTAAATTGAAGTCAATTTACTGGTTTAATTTTCTCTGATTCTCTCTTGCCTCTCTCCATTCCTTTTACCCACCCCCACCCCAATCTTTCTCAAAATGACTCGCTTTTCAGTCTCGACCCAGATTGATTTCTAAATGAGTGAAATCTGCTCAATTAGCCTAATGCAGTGTATGCATTAGCATACGGACGCCTGACCACATCACAGTCGGCTGAATGGATCTGCTCAGCCTGGATTGGATGAGCTGGATGGATGGTTCACCTGTTGGCTAATCGCACTGTTTTCTTCAGACTGGACGATTGGCTGGATGCATTGCAAAGGACGTCCCCCTTACTCAGTTGCCAGGAGGACATAAATGTTCCACGGTTGCCCTAGAGACAGCTAGGTCCCAGTCTGAATGATGAGGTGGTGGTGCTTCTGGTGGCGGCTCATTTGAAGGCACACGGGGGCTGTAAATACCAAACTCCACCTGTGAGAATCTGATGATCTGCAGCCAGGTTCTGATTTATATAGATCTAACCTGAACAAACAAATGCCGGCAGACATTACTGATGTAAATTGGCAGTTTGCAGCTTATTAACATTTGGATACTCTTTTTGTTGCATTTAAAGACCTTTGTGTTTTTATTCCCATAATATTTGTGTAACTACAAATATGCCTATTATGACAAATGGAATTATTAAATCAGATTAAATTATAAGTGTCCCTTATAAATCTAACAACCATGCTTGAATAGGGTAATCATTTTGTAATTTGTATCTGATTGAGGGCATTCTGAGTAACCCAAAGAAAAATGCACTTTTTAGATATTTGAAAAAGTGCAGTTCTTCACAATTCCCTAAAAGGCTTTCCACTTTTAGAAGTATACTTGGAAGGAGTCCCTTTACTTTTCAAGTGCTCTCAATTCAGCCGTGACCATCAAGAATAGTTTCTAAGCTCATCCCTCAAATTTTTACGTGCCAGCGCTGTGGGTGGAGTTGGGACTAAAGCCGGTGTCTCTGCTGCTGCACAGTTGTGGCCTAGCTTGGCTCCAAGAAGAAAGATTTTGGTTACAGCCACACAACCAGCACCACATGGTGCGGGCACACACCCATAAAAACGAGAGCCCAGTCCAACCGACTGAAAACTTTTCTGGTCTGTTTTAATATCCTCTGAATGTGACGTGGGGATTTTTACTGTACACATCCCACACTGATGTACAGAAATCAAAAGTTAATAAAAAAAAGACTCTGTTTTGTTTGTTTGTGTAAAAAAAAAACTATTATTATTGTGTGTTCAATTTACTGTCACTTAAATGTCTAAATAAAAACCAGCTTTGCAGAACTAAATTAGATCAAACACTCAATTTCATCTATTTGCTCATTTTATGACCTGCTAATGAGGAAAAGTGAAAGATGCTGCTACTCTCCTTGATACATTACATTTTTTGGCAGTGCAGGAAGCATCTAGAGATCATAAGTCTCCTTATTAGAGGTTAGCATGTAGGCTGGTGTCTGCAGCTGTGGTCATTATAACTGCACTGATTAGGCATCCACGGGGGGTCTGCCTGATTGGGTATTTATCTCCAGCCAACAGACGCAATTAAAATTCCCTTCTGAAAGTCAGCCCAGGCCGGAACCCCAAAATAGTCCTGACACCACCACCACCCCCCACCCCATTCCTCCCCTTCTCTTTCTTTGCCTTTCCGTTTCAAGACTGCTTCCAAATCTTTGTGGCTCTGAGCACAAGGTCTGCACTTTATCTCAATTTGCACCCTCTCTTCTCACCACTACGGAGCTGCACCTCAATGCAATCTTTTACAGTGTCTCTCTTCTCTCCCCAATCCCACTCCAGCCCCCCCCCCCCCCCCCCCCCCCCCCCCCCCCCCCCCCCCCCCCCCCCCCCCCCCTTTTTTCCTCCCTTTTCTTTCCCCCCCCCCCCCCCTCTTTTTTTAAAAAAAA
>VUQJ01024946.1:18784-31078 GCA_015108635.1 Andinoacara biseriatus
CGCCAGTACCCAAACTAAGCAGACTTTGCCTTTAATCCTGAGTGGTGTCCTTCTCAGGTTATACTCAATGGCTTGTGTGACAGACCAGTATCTGTCAAGGCTTATTGCACACAGATGAACAATGGATGAGGTGCAGAAGAGAACATCCAAAGCCAGGTAGATTTCACACCACACCTTCCCAAAATACCAATAACCCATCAGTTCATTTGCTAAAGAGAACGGCATCACTAAGGTGGCAACCAGGATGTCCGCACATGCTAGAGAGACTAAAAATAAATTCTGGGGTGCTCTTAAGGCTCGGCTTGTCATCACGGCAATTACTACCATGGCATTGCCAAACACTGTTAGCAGGATAAGGATACCCACCAGAACTGTTAGAGGCACAGAGGTCTGCACAGTATAAGGGTTCCTGCCAGGCAAAGTCTCATTTCCGCTGTTGACGATAAAACAACCCATCAGAACGAGGTGTGGCGTCGATGATATTGTCTGAACAGTGCTCTGTCAGGAGGCTTGGAAGTTGTGCTTGCCAGCAGTCTATTAATTGCATCCATTTAAGAACACGGCACAGAGTTGAGGCTTTTCATTCTGTTCACTGGACACTTGGAAGATTTCTGTGACTCTTTCCTCTTTGTCAGTTATAAAATAGAGACCAAAACAGAAAAAGAAAATAGCAAAGAATATTTTTCATATATTAAAAAGACAAACAAGCAATGAAAGTAATAAAGGGAACTGATTAATTCCCTGTTTTTCACAAGATAGTTTTAAGAGTACTAAAAAAATCTTTATCTACTAACCTTCAAGAATATAAAACTTCTGCTAAATCCCCTGGAAGGTTTAGTAAAACAGACTTATATTGTTGGCAAGTCTTTTCATCTACTGCAGCTGAACTGGAGTACATCTTTTATATGGGCTTGATCTGACGCTGGGGATCTGCGATGCTGGAATGGGCGGGGCTCAGCTCATGCTGGACATTTAAAAGGAGGTTGGGGGTTGTACCAAGACCATGAAACCGTTGGCTGATTATGACAATAATGTTGATTTATAGAAACAATATATGTAGTCTATTAAATTCAATTACAATGGATTAAGAGTACGCTCTGTAGGGTTTTTCATTTCTGCTCCAAGAACAGATGGTAAGATGTAATTTAAGGGAAAAACAGCCTGAAATAATGTCTCGATTTGTAGAGAAGATTGGAGCTGCTTACAGAATCTTTGTTTTATGATGACAAGTTGGTCAAGATCAAAGTGAATGAGCTCAGAAATATTAAAAGCATAATCTTTTGTTAGTTATTTGTGCTGCTGTATTTATAGTCATAAGCATGCTCAGTAGCATGTACTATTTGCTTATATATTTTTAATACTCTTTATGTATCCAAAACAAATGGTTTGCAAATCCAAGGGGAAAAATGACATAAGATTTGATTAAACAACCTTAATAGTTAATAGTAAAAAGCAGGCTTGTTTACTAATTTACTAATTTAGCGATACAGTACTGTGTAAAAGTCTTGAGTCGCCCCTCATTTGCAGTTGCAGCAAGTTATTAAAACAGGGGCAAACATACGTGGAGACACAGTTTATATGACAAAAAAAAAAATCAATGAGTACAATTCTAACCAGCTGTAAAGTCAATATTTTGATATGACCACCTTTATTCTTCAATACAGCCTGAAGTCTTTCAGCAGACTTGTAATTTCTTTAAGCAGTCCTCAGGAATAGTTCTCCAAACTTCTCAAAGGACATTCAAAGCTCTTCTTTGAATGCTGGCTGCCTTTTCTTCCACTCTCAAGACAATTATGCTTGTAAAACTGTGCTATTGGTATTTTTCATAGTTTCATCTAAAGAAACAAATTACGTGCTTTTAATACTGGCTGTAAGTAACAAAGTGCCAAGAGATACAATTTAAAATTGGTTCTTTGATATGTTGTCTGTTGTGCGCAGACACAGCACTGGTTCATCCCTTGAGCTGGGTGCTTCTTTTATGCTTAAATCATTCATAGGTCAGTGTTAAGTGGCTTGGCAACCAAAGAAAACAGTCCTTTGAAAATGGTCAGGTACATGGACTGGAGTGAAAATAAGTGAAAAAACATGTCCAAAGAAAAACTTTAAAAGTCTTTCAGAAAGTCTGGAAAGCTATTGCTCGAGGTTTTAAAAAATTGCAAGAAAGTGTGGCTCATGGGAAGCAAAATATAAAGAAAGAAGGGGAGGTTCAAGACCTTTGTGGAGTACTTTAACCCAAAAAATATGTTCCTTTATAATCCACTTTCACATTGTTATAATTTTGTTACATATTTTAATATAACTAGCAAACATATTCATTCCTTTGACTATCTGAGTAATGCCTATGCTACATCTTAATCTGAAGTGATACATTCTAGTTTCTGTTTTGTTAAAAAAATTTTCACTTCATTATTTATTATTTGAGGCAGACTAACTAAAGGGGGATGGCAGTGTTTTCCAACCTTTTTGCTGATGCATGCAATCACTTAGCAAAGTCTTCTATAATATTATTTTTTTCACAACATCTATTTTCGCATGAAATAGCAGCATCAGTAATTCTAATTAAGGCTCTGTACTGAGCTACTTATTGTTTGCAATGGTAATGGACAAGCTGACATATGAGGTAAGGTCAGGAATCTTCATAGTATATGTTGTTTGCAGACGATAATTTGTTTTGTAGTGAGAGTTGGGAGTGGATAGAAGAAAACCCGGACAGGTGGAGGTGTGCTCTGGTGAGAAGGGAAATTAAAGTCAATAGAAACAAGACAGAAAATATGTGTGCGCATACCTCCACCTCTCCAGGAGACAGGTGGAAAAAGACGAAGACCCTTCATTATAATAATTAGTAACACCTGGATTTACCGATTTATTTCTTACCAAAATGACTGCTGTGAAAGGGTCTAATGTACAGTCACAATTTACATGCAGTGGAATGAAATTCCTCAGGCCCCAGTGTGTAAGAGTTATGACAGTTTCCAAGTATATTAAAGAAGAATAAATATAAAGTAAAAATAAATATCCAAAGAGAAAATAAAATAAACTGAATAGTAGATATTGTGGCAAAGAGAATTTCCAATAATATTATGATATAATAATCATAGTATAATATTTTTCACAGTATCGTTAGGGAGATTCTGTTTTGTGTCATTTTTTAGCAGTTAAATTAGGCTAAAAACACAACAGTAAATACCACAGCTGCACTAAAATGCACAAACAGACTCAATGGTTAGTTAATGGCAAGCAAAAAAAAAAAACTGATTAAAAAACTATGCTGACATGTCAACTACTGACACTGGATTATTCATGATATTATTTCATGTGTATTATAAAAACACATATCAGTGCTTAATGTTGTAAAAATCATGATTTGTTATCAATACTGATATAAAGTTGTGGTCAGGAGTTTATGTGCAGTCATTGTGGACATGAATGTCATGGTAATTTTGGGCTTTTCATGACTTATTTGAACTGTTCTTTTCCAGGGTGGAATGATTGTACAGCATACATCTTGACAGGGACTAGAAAGAGAGAGCATATTTCTCTTCTCATATTGGCTTTTCTTCATTAGTTCCCTGTTAAATCCAGAATAAAATTTAAAGTTCTTCTTCTCACATACAAGGTCTTGAATAATCAAGGCCCATCTTATCTTAAAGACCTCATAGTAGCATATCACCCCAATAGAGCAATTCACTCTCAGACTCCTGGCTTTCTTGTTGACCCTATAGGATAGTTAAGAGTAGAACGGGAGACAGAGCCTTCAGCTTTCAGGCCCCTCATCTGTTGAACTAGCTTCCAGTTTGGATTTGGGAGACAGACACCCTATTTTTAAGATTAGGATTTAAACTTTCCTTTTAGATCAAGCTTATAGTTAGGGCTGGATCAGGTGACCCTGAACCTCTATTTTTTATACCCCACTGTGGCTATTTAATCATTAGTTATTATTAATCTCTGGCTCTCTTCTACAGCATGTCTTTTGTTCTGTCTCTCTCCTCTCAGCCCCAACCGGTTTGCGTCAGATGACTACTCCTCCCTGAACCTGGTTCTGCCAGAGGTTTCTTCCTGTTAAAAGGGAGTTTTTCCTTCCCATTGTTGCCAAGTGCTTGCTCATAGGGGTTATTTTGACTGTTGGGTTATCTCTGTAATAACTGTAGGGTATTTATCTTACAATATAAAGTGCCTTGAGGTGACTGCTGTGATTTGGCACAATATAAATGAAACTGAATTGAAATGAACTGAATCTTTAATTACTTAAAAAAAAAACAAGAATTGAAGTTTGAAGTTTGAATTTATTTTGAATTTTCTCTAATCCACACAGGGTCCAAAGTAAACAAATATGCTAAAATATATATATATACAGATGGTACAGTGTTCTTAGGTTTGAAAGCCTCACCTTTACTCCTTCAAACATACCCCTTGTCATTCCAGGCTTGAACCTTGAACATCCAAACTAATTCTTTGGCAAAGTAGGGACACCTCTGAATAACTTGTACTTATGCATATTTATTTAAACTGGTTATCTTGGATATCTAGAGTTGTTTATAAATGGCTCCAAGAAACCTTGCAAACACGTGTAAATCTACAATCCTCCTTCTAAGATCTTCACTTCCTTGAATATTTCCATTGTTCTGAGTATTAGTCAATCCCATGAGTGCTTGCTTTTTTAAATAGCAGATATTTTATATTTTTTTCCTCTCATAGTTTTTATGCCTTTTCCCAGTAAATAGCTCATAACCTTTTGATTCACATTCTATTCAAAATAATTGTACTTTTGATAAGTAGAGTGATGATATTATTACAACCGACAGGGGCGCTGGCAAGACCAGATGCGATCTGTTATCGCGAGAGCTTGTTCAACGTGTTTCCGGCTGGCTATTCGCCGACGGAAGTACGGAGGGTGAACTGTTCTTTCTTCTAAAGCAGTCATATTTAACAAAAATAGTGGGTCTAGAGTCGAATGCTTACTACATTTGTCGACACAGAGTATTTCTATTGAGGTAAGAATACACAATAATCCTTTGTTTTTGTGTTTCAACCCCTGTGCCACGTATAGCATTAGCCGACGAACGCCAACTTCACGTAATTTTAGGACCAAAGGATTCTGCTTGCTAACCGTTTAGCGCCATGTTAGTGTGAATGTTGTGTGAGACAGAAGGTAAATTATGTTCCTCATCTTTTTTTTAGTCCCCAGATTTAATTCATTACATGTTTTAAACAGCTTACATTAGAAGTCCGTGCATTCGGCGTATACCCTAAACCATGCTAGCACGCTAATTTATCCCGTTTGTCACCGACTTAGCAGATATGTGCTAACGCAAGTAGCCATTTTCCCTGTTTTGTCAACACAGATGTCGGAGGACTTGGTCAAACAGTTGAGCAACTACAAAGCCCAGCTGCAGCAAGTAGAAGTCGCCCTATCTACTGACCCGGACAATGAAGACCTTCTCAAACTTCAAAAAGACTTGCAGGTTTGTTTAAATTTTTTATACTTTAAGTGTCATTGCTGGATTCGTTTTAAAGCAAAGTAAAATAACGATCATCAATCAATCCAGTCATTTTTGACCACTTTAAATCTTTTATTGTGTTGTTTATTGCAATTTCTGCTGGTCTCTTGGCCAGAGCTTGCTTAAAAAATACTTTTTTTTTTTTCCTTTTGCTTTCTTTTTCTTTTTTTAAATCTCAAGACTTTTTGGCTGGATAAATGCAAGTTATTGCAGGTTTGCAAGTAATTTTTAAATACTGGCAATCATTTTTTGGCATGATACTTTTACACACCTGTAAAATTTATATTTACTCAAGATTTGACATAATGCATTGGGTTAGAGTTTTTTTTTTAATAAGGTAGCTACATTTTGATATTGTTTTTTTTTTTTCCAATTAGAGAAGCCGTATACATGTAGCTGGGGAAACGCATCCATACCAATTTAGTAAATTTTAAATAATTACCTATCTTTCATTCTGCAACCTTTCAGACTTGAAGTACATTGTGTCATTTGCTGTAAGGTCCTGTCTCTATTTCAGGCATAATTTATTACACGTTTCTATTGAAGTTACTGTTATTGTGCTGCATTTATAAATGTACTCAAATCACCTACTAAGAATCTTCATGTTATGCTTGACCAGCATTTGAGTTTTGAATCCCACATGTCTAAGCTTATCCAGTTTTGTTTCTTTCATCTGAGAAACATTGAAGAAATTAAACCTTTACTGTCACCCATTACTTTGGAAGAATGACTTTCTTTACATATAAAACCCTACATACCCAGTCACCTGATATATATCAGACCTAGTGAAACCTTATTCAATCAGTCATTCATGCCTAGACATTCAGATTCTGTCAGATTAATCGAAACTCCACAAGGATTTGATTCTTGTAGGAAAGTGAAATGTCTCAAATGGTAATATCTCTGTGTATGTCCTATGTCATCCAGGTCTTAGTAATCTCTGGAGCTTGAATAAAGGGCGATTGGATTTCTTTTTGTTTCTTGAAGAAGTTTCACCTCTCATCCGAAAGTTCTCAGTTCTCAAAAATGAAAAGGTGGAGAGACCCAGGTAAATTGGTTTCACCTGAAACTACTGATTGTAATGCCCCACGCCTCCTTTCACACCTCAACCCATGTGATTATGCACATGAACAATAGTGGGTCACAGCCACCTCCCGGGGACTATGTCCACTGGGGTTTAAATACCTGGGTCTCTTCACCTTTTGGTTTGAGAACTGAGAAGCCTTTCGGATGAGAAGTGAAACATCTTCAAGAAACACAAATAGTCCAGTCACAATTTTTTTCAAGGTCCAGAGACCCTGGTATTATCCAAAGGTTGAATTTAAACCATATGAAATTTTTTTTGTAGTGTTCCAGTTTTTAGTTTTTTTCTTTTTGTAAGTTCTAAAGACTGTCATCACAGTTTAGCATAAGGATTTTCTTATCTGTTGAAATTGCCAATCATTAATTGTGGAGTGTGTCACTAATGCCACGTTTCCACTAGTACTTTAGCGCGGCTCAACTCAGCACAGTTTGTAGGCTTTTCCATTAGGTCCTGGTACCGGGTATTTTTGTAGTACACACTCAGCCGGGGTTTCAGCCGTTCCGAGGCGATCCGAAGATGTGATGTTAAAGAACAGCATGCCACTGATTGGCCTGGGAGTGTCGTCATTAGCTGAGTCATGAGAGCGACTCCATCACCAGAATAAACCATGCCATTTTTAAACTTGACAGCAAGCAAGTGTTTCCTTTAAATTGTTTATTTTGCAGGAAGTCATTGATTTGACAAAAGACCTGCTGACCTCACAGCCTGCTGAGAGCGCTTCCAATACCAGTGGCTCAGACACAGCTCCTGTGAAGCATGGCTGGAAAGTGGGAGACAGGTGTATGGCTATGTGGAGTCAGGATGGACAGTGAGTGTCAGCAGCCTCTTTAAATGAAAATATTACATGTGCCTGCATATTTTTATAGTACTACAGTTTAAGTTCTCATTTGAGTCACAGTAGTTTTTTGATTAGCTTTGTAGGTCTATGTTAGTTGCACATCTTAGGTACCTGAGTTTCCACTGTACTTGTTAAATCGTTGAATGAAATGAGATTCTCTGGGCATTTTGTTTGTTTAGAAATAATCTGAACAGACAATATTTTTAAAAGCTTTTGCTTTAAATAAGTGACAAGACACAATTTTAGATTTAAATCCATACATGTTTACCCTTAAGGGGAGCAAATGTTAATTCTTTTGAAAATGTATTTTGTGAATGTAAATTGTAATGATAGAAATACTATAAGAGACACTTGTCCTTGAGGATTATGTGTTAGTTTTAGGATTTGCTTATTAAGGAGAGCTTGAGTCTTTGGCTCATACTCACCTGCTTACAGACGGGATTTTTTGACAGGGTGTATGAGGCTGAGATTGAGGAGATAGACCGAGACAACGGCACTGCAGCCGTTACCTTCACTGGATATGGGAATGCTGAAGTGATTCCTCTACAGAACCTAAAGGCAGTAGAGGAAGGGAAACGTTTGGAGGAGGATGGGAGTGTAAAGCCAAAGTCGAGGTATGAGCTAACTCTTCTCTCACTTACTGAACATGTGTGCACATAAATCTTGACTTAATTTAAAATAATTCATATTTTAAGGAAACGGTCAAATTTTGATGTTACCGTTAACGGTGCAAGTAAATATGAATTGGTAAGTGTGTTTACACACTTAATTTTGCGAAGAGCTAACAGGTGGAGCTGTTACAGAGACAATGAGCTCAGGTGTGGTGAAAGAAAAACTTTTTTTTTTTCTTGCATCAAAAACAGCAGTGCTTGTTCATGTAATCGCCATTAAAACCTTTACTGGGAAAAAGCTGGTGGGGGTCCTTCATCAAACCATTGATTCAACAAGCGCCAACATAAAGAAAAAAAACAGCTTTGTAAAACTCCAAGCCACTGACCTGGACCTGTTGGGCTGAACACTGAAATATTATTACCATTAATTATTAATAACTACACCATCACAACGTCTGTTTTATGTAGCAGGGAACATTGCATCAAAGCACAGGACAGACTTTACTTCATTACAGTCACCACACACTCCTTTAAAGGCTTACAATCACACATACTCATTGACTAGCACACTTAAATATGCACACACACACACAAAAATACATACAAATGAACACACACCAAATCGAACTCATCCAGGTGATACAATACTGCCAGAACCGTACTGATATAATAAAGCAGTATTTAAATTGTTTGTCAGTTACAGGAAATTGGCTTCAGGAATTCAGGAAACTTTTGTTACATCCTCAGTTCTATAATGGGAGAGGGTGCAACTCTAATCAACCATTTGGACAACCTCTTAATTGTGCCACAATTAAGTGACTTTATGTATAAAGCTTCAGAAATAACAAAAGTCATTTAAGAAATCTGGGGAACTTTTAAAACTGGGTGCAACTTAACTCAAAGTAGGAAAAGATAGACTTTCTAAGCAAAAGAGGCAGAACGTACATGAGCAAATCGGGGATTGGTCTGCCAATTGCCTCCACCCTTGACCGCCGCCAAACACCCTGCACTCGACCCCTACGATGCCTCGTGTAGGTGGTGAGCTTCCAGGAGGGCAGGCCCACGTTTCCTCTTTGGCCTGGGCCCCATGGGCTAAGGCCCAGCCACCAGGTGCTCTCCCTGGGGACCCTCTCCATGGTGGGGCCCAGTAACCCTATCCCAGGCAGGGTAAACTGTTCTCATGAGCTTTCACTCATAAGGTCCCCTGAGAGATTTTATCTCTTGGCTGGCCTGGGAATCCCTTGGTGTTCCCTGGATAAGCTGGAGGAGGTGGCTGGGGAGAGGGAGGTCTGGGGTTCTCTGCTTAGGCTGCTGTCCCCGCGACTGATGGATGGACAAAATTAAACGTAACTACTTCCTATTTAACTACTCTATCAAAAGGGAAACACAAAAGGGTGTACCGCCCTAATCCTAGTTTTCTAGATGCAAAGCAATAAAAACACCTATGCTAAGTGGCATGCAAAAACAAGGCTTTTTAAGAAAAAAAATATAGAATCTCATTATCAAGCTGCAAGTAAACTCCAGTCTGTACAGATATCCGCATGTCTGACTCATCAGCGTAAAGACTGCACTGCAATGTACCACTTGTGCACGCATCCTTCAGCTGGATCTGTAGTCATTCCTGTTATGCTTATTTGAAGTCTGGAGGGTATGTGCGTAGTTGGTGCAATGTAGTGTTGCTGCAGATGGGTCTGTGCAGCCGCAAAATTGGCAGGCATGCAGAGATCCACATGGAGCCTCATGCTCACAGTTTGACAGGTATAGAGACTATTGTGCCTTTTTTTTCATGCAGTTTCATGTATTGGCAGTCATTTTGAAATTGCTGCATAAGGAAATATAAACTTAATAATAATACTCAGAGAAACTGTTTGTAGACCTTTTTTGTCTAATTTTGGAGAAATCCTGTTGGTAATTTTTTTCAAAATTAAAGAATTCTTCTCATTTATCCATGAAAAAAAGGTTTTCTTCCATTCTTTAAGTGGACCATTTAAATCTGCAGTTGGAAAACAGTGCATATACCTATAACAGTGTGGAAGTGAGTGAAGTTTGCCAGACTGTAGGAGACCACCATGAAAACCTTTGAAACAACAAACCTAATCAGACAGTTAAACATGGACACTTTAAAGAAGCTAGCTAAGGGAAAGGAGCTGAAGCTCTCCAGAACTAAGAGCCAGCCAGAAGCAGCAGCCTCAGTAAGGAGCACAGCAGTTATTTGGAAAATTATCAAGATGAGTGAAAAAAGAGAAAAGGGTCAATGTCTTATCTGGTTAAGTTATAGACACATTGGTAATGATGTAAATATCTGAAAGTTGTTTTGCTACATAAATCTGCTGCACCTGCTTTTGTTTGGTAAGGTAAAATATGTCATGTAAAGATGCGTATACATGAGCTAATTTTTAATTATTTGTACCTTTTTTCTGGTAGTACAACACGATTTTTCTTTAAGTAAGAGACGATCCTCAAGCGCGATGCAATTTGAGGGAAATTGTCACATTTAATAATATTTTGTATTGAAGAAAAGCTTTTTTGTTTGTATATGCTGTCAGTTGTAGTTCTTAGAAAGAAATTCAGAAATGGCAAAAATCACTATCGATAGGTCACACTTAGAGAATTTGTGTTTGTTTACCATGGAGCTTATTTATTTATTTCCTTTCTTTCTAGGAAAGAGCAGATAGCAGAGCAGAGGGAGTATAAGAAGAAGAAAGCCCAGAAGAAGGTACAGAGGATGAAGGAGCTGGAGCAAGAAAGAGAGGAGCAAAAGTCAAAGTGGCAACAGTTCAACAATAAAGCCTACTCCAAGAACAAGAAAGGCCAGGTACGTTGTTTTCTAAGACTAGTGCTACAAAACCACAATATCAACTTGAAACTAGTGCCACGTCTGTGATTTACTGTGAAGTTGTGTATAATGCTCAACTAATATAACTTTTGCAGTAATGTTGCAACTAAAAATGGTGGTTTCTGTTTGGTTTTGTTTTTTGCAGGTAAAGCGAAGCATATTTGCATCTCCGGAAAGTGTTAACGGAAAGGTGGGAGTGGGAACGTGTGGTATTGCAGATAAACCAATGACCCAGTACCATGACACGTCCAAATACAATGTCAGACATCTAATGCCACAATGACCTGATATAACCTGTACATAACAATCCACTGTATACTAGCTGTATCAGTGCTTTCCATTGTGTTTATACATGATTTAAGTTTCTTGAGTAAAGTAAGCTTTGAAAGTAATTGCTTGCACACCAATGTTTGAAATATTGTTGTAGTTTTCTTATATATTATTAGGCACAACAAATAAAATCCATACGTGGGATTTTCCCTGCATTGGAACAAGGTCATCTATTACGTGAGAACTGGAAATGGTGATCTAGAAAAGCCATAGAGTTTGCTGTTTGTTCACTGAGGCCAGATACCATCTGTTATATTTATAAACATACACTTTTTAGATGTGGTGTTTACATTTGAGGCTGGATTTTAAACATTAACGCGTTGTAGGAAAGTCTGAATAATAATGGTGTTGATTTTTGAGTTGGCGAAATTTACGTTTTCACTCATGTACATATAACAGTGAAATAAACATTGTTTTCAGTTTTTAAAGATTTGATCCTTCATGTCATTTCACCATCTTCACATTATAATGTAGTTGTGGCTCAGTCAGGTCCTGTAGGTGGTAGTTGAGACTTATCAATAAATGCATGTCATCAACATCAACAGTGATAAGCTGGCTGCACCACAGACCTGACAGACATGTGATACTTGTTCTTCTATTCTAATACAGCTCACTGAAGTTTATTGAACATTAATAGGAGGGATTCAAAAAAGACAGCATGGGGTTTTCTGTGTAGAGGTTTATTAAGATTTCAGGGGTAGTTATCAGGAACTGTAACAAAGCAGGGGACCAGCAGCACATGTTTTGCAAAAGAGTCACCTTGGATGGCTGATTAAGCACAAGAAAAACATTCTGGGGGTGTGCTTCAACATACTTCCTTAACAAAAGTCATTTTCATAGTGCATTTTATAGTTTCCCAAACACGTTGGGGGTTACAGGTGCAAGAGTCATATACCCATGTTAAGACACAATTTGGTGGCGATCTACTTAGAAACTGGATCAGAAGAATGCAAATAAATGGTCTCATTTGGTTTTCATGGATTCAAATAGCTCAGCAGTGCAATTTTTTGTGTCAAATACACATCAAATTGTCGAGTCTCCAGACTTCAAGGATTTTAACTTTTTCTGCTACAACACAAAAAAAAAAAAAAAAAAAA
>VUQJ01024946.1:32379-43320 GCA_015108635.1 Andinoacara biseriatus
TAGGATGGGGGGGGGGGAGTTCTTCTGACAACAGATTAGCTAAACTGTAAGGGAGACTGGAGCTGTAGGCTGGTACTTTGACAGGTGAAAGCCATAAAAGACTGCAGCAGAATGAAAGTATAGGCTGGTGCTTTAAGCAGAGAAGGCCAGTTTCAGACTGCAAGTAGAATAGCCCTCGTCACTGGCGGTACTCTGCCTGCTGCTATGGTCATCCAGGTCGCTTGCACCACTGGTGCTTACACTGTCCATTTCTCCATGGGAGAACTCAGTGCTTTCCACGTCAACTTCAATTTCCTCTGCTCAAACACACACACACACACAGAAAACCACCAATGAATACAGATTACTCTAGATATTTGGAATTAAATTAAGGCTTGAATACAGATACTAACCTCGGTCAGACTCTGAGCGATCAGAGTCCATGCGGGAACCCAGGCTGTCCGTACGAACCCTCTCCCTCTCTCCATGGGTCTGCAGCAGAGCTAGCTGCCTCTGCAGGTGCCTTTGCTCCCTCTCTAAGGTCTCCAGTTGGTGCTGACTCCTCCGGTCTATCTCTTCAAGTTTCTAAAAAAAGACGCGAGTAAGAATTAAATGCATTGATATTGTGCAAAAACCTAACAATGATGTAGCCAATCTGTGTGGTTCCTGTCCATCACAGTCGGTGTTTATGGTAAATGGACCGGTGCATTTTTCTACTTGAGCACTCAAAGAGCAATTGCTTATAAAAACAATTTTCCATGAAATCATTATGACTATACCTCTCTAAATGTTCCTTGTGTTTAACATAATTTATGCATGAAAAGAATTCTCATGTATGCAGTGAGTTTATGGTAACATGTACACAGTTATAGCTGCTGTCAAACGTGATGCCCCCTGTGTTTTCTAATAAATTATTCAACACACTGTGACAGCAAGTTGCTGGCTGGGATCTAAGGGAATAAGTATGTGCATGTGCGTGTGTGTGTGTGTGTGTTTTGTGGATAAAAGTGAAAGAAGGCTGGATAGAAAATGAAGACAATTGGTTTTATGGGCTTCAGCATACAGCTGAATGTAAAGGTCACCTTGTTCTGCTTTGGGCAAAAACATTTTGATTTTGGCCCTCTGAACTTTCATTTATTCATTTAACCTTCACCAACTACGACACTGATTTTGGTCCAGTTATGGTTTTCAGTAGTTTTTCTTGACTGCGTGTGTTTCAAACTGCTTACTACAATTGTTGCTGGTAAGCTAGGCCAAAGTCCTGGAATTGCATTAGGAACCTCTATAATCATACAAACATGTGATCACATAATCCCAGTCATTATGGCTGGTTGTCCCATGAATCAAAGATAATGCATGCAACTGTAGCAACACAGTCCTGATAGTTTGCACACAGACCAGCTGTTGAAAAAGATTTACTGCTTTTGGGAAAATAACTATTGTAATCGCTCTACAGCTGCACATATATAATTCCAAGTGTTAGAAGGTGTAAAAGGAAGAAGAAAAATGTAGTTCATTTTAAAAGTATCAGGGAGATTTTGACTATGATTCACTTTACAAAAATATGACCGATTTCTTTGTTGTATTAAATTCTGAAGGTTAAGACTTTTGACCTGCTGCTAGTTCTGAGTAATCCCTAAATAGATTTGTGTATTTAAATAAATGAACTTCGTTATTTAAATAGCACTTGGCATAATGGTGCCCCCACATGAGTGACAGTATTACTTTTTTCCTTCTATACCTCAATGAAGCATAATATTGGCTGCACCTGCTCCACCTCTTATTCTACTGTACAACCTCTGCTTCCAAAAATACACTGCAGCAGCATTCAAAAAGCCTCATTTCCTGGATGTGAAACAGGCAAGTCCAAAGTCAAGAGCTGACATCCAAGGTACTTTGCTCACTAACCCCGACTGCGATAAACTCTCACAGACGGTTGCCAAGCCCGGATTGCTTTCATATTGGAGCCCTTAGTCATTCTTTAGCTGTTACACGCTGCTGGAAACTGCACAGACAGGGCGAAAAAAATAAAGAAATTCCACCGAAGTTTGATCTAACTTAGCTTGTTGCACTCGGGGGAGTCATAGTGTTGAATGTTTGAAATCTTTAAGTAGTTCAGATTATACTCAGCAGTCCATTCCGTCGGGCAGTCTTAATAACAGGATAGCAGCAGTGCTCTTAAGTCTAGGGGTCAGTGTCTCATTCTGACATTATCCCCCAGCGTTAAAGACACGACTTCTAATCAAAGACCTACCAAAGCTCAAAACCTCGCTAAGGTGAGCTGTGACAACATCCCCAGGGAGATTTCTTCAAAGGGGAAGAAAACCTCAAATAACCACACGGCAGCTGCCTTAAGGTGCAATCATCTCAGGGTTCTGGAAAAAGTGGCTGCTCGGAAAATCCCTGCCTTACATGTAAACAATCAGGCCTTATTCCTTTAGTCTTACTTTTACTGTCCGTTTATGATAGATTTTGTATTCATCCAGTCCTTTCTTCTCCTTTCCTAGTGTTTGAACGGAGTCAATTATAATTAAAATCAAGCATGTTTTAAAAAAACAAAACAAAAACAAACCTTTTCATCCTGCAGCGGCTGTTGAAAATAACACATCTACTGCTTTAGTTAGAGCCAATGGACAAAGCAATTTGCTGTCAACAGCATGCCCGCACTGCTGTTGACAGCAACAGGCCCTTTTTTTTCCCCCACTGATAATTACCCATGACTGAATTTAGTTGCTTTGGTTTCAGGGTCCTGCTCTTAGTCACGCTTTGCCTGTATCCAGACCTTTGAATCCCACCACTTTGCAGAAACACAGCAGACAGTTCTGTTTGATTTCAGGCCAGTTCATTTTGGCTCAACGTCACACCGCTATGGCTTGCTGGAACACATTATGTTATTGCTATCACCTGTGTTTTTCCTACTACAACAAGTCGAAGCCCCTGCTGTGAATAAGATCTTTTTTCAGCATGATCACTAAATGGTTATGTTGCTACTGCTGCTGCTGCTTTTCCAAACTGATATTAACCAAACTATTAACACATGGGCAGTCAGAGAGAGAGAGAGAAAGCACACTGTTGGTGTAATTGCATTATTACTTTTGAGAGGAAATTAACTCTTGCTCCCTTTATAGTACCATACTCCCACCTAAGAGTACCACACCTTGATATGTGCTTTGGCCTTGTTGAGCAGTCCCAGGGTGGTATGCCGACTGCAGTCTGGTCCCAGAGGGATGAGGGACTTCAACCTCTCCAGGCACAGACGAAGATGTGCTCGCCTGTAGAATACATGAAGTAATCTGCATTATTCAACATCATATGTGACCAAAAACTGAATGATGAATTTCCACAGTAATGCATTATTTTTGCACTGATCCACATCCGCTCATATCATTACCTCATGCGATTGGATTTGTATCCTGTTAGATAAGACACAAACTATTTGATTGATCCACATCAATTCTATTCATAATAGCATGCATCCATCGATGATGAGTGATATAAGCATTAAGGGATCCTGGCACTTTATCTGTTTATCCCTTTTGCTCATATGCTATGCCATCTGACTCCTTTACAATTAAATATGGATCTGTCTGGCCCCAGATTTAAAACTGCCGAGGTCAGCCTGATATTCTATTTCTGATCCACCAAAGCCTTTGGGCCTATGGTCTGAATGAATGCAGAAACTGGCAAAGGACACTCACTATCCTTTCAAATAATGGTGTAAAATGTAGGTCAAGTCATGA
Source organism: Andinoacara biseriatus (assembly GCA_015108635.1). Taxonomy (NCBI): domain Eukaryota; kingdom Metazoa; phylum Chordata; class Actinopteri; order Cichliformes; family Cichlidae; genus Andinoacara; species Andinoacara biseriatus. The sequence goes on from VUQJ01024946.1 coordinate 36,099, forward strand.
TGTCATCTCTTTTCGTTGCACTGGCCACCATTTTGTAACAGTCTATTATGAGTCTTCTTGAAGATGCACTTTTCCTCATCATTCATCATTTAATGTGAGAATGTGTCACACATGGCTGGACATTTAATTTTAGGATAAACGCGTCCTGACATTTGTTTCAAAGCAGGGGCTGCCTCGTCCTGGAGCTACAGAAGCAATCTGCAGTTAGACCTGCAGCTGAGAATCTCTCACGAAGGAGCCCTGTTGTCTGGAAACAGACGGTTCCTATTTGCTGACTGGGGAAATGTCTGCATGTCCTCCAGGAACAGCGCTGCTTACACCTCTCTTTTATTTGCCTCGCAAAACACGCTGTCATATGTTATTTGTGAAATTTCCAAGTTGATGATAAAAAAAGGGCCTTTATTTTTTATAATCCTGTGATGATAATAAGCTGATTTATAGAATTGTGGTACAAGTCATTTTGAAAATGCATGGCCAGCATATTTAGCATAGGAATAGGAGGGAGAAAGCTTTTGTTTTATGAGCTTGAAGCTCCATTTTTACACAACCGGCTGTTGAGCTAAACTGACACAGGAGATTAAAAGACTGGAAATTCTGTGTTTCTTTCTGTGTATCTTCATCCACATAGTCAATAACAGTTCATTGTTTTTATTATATCCTCTTTAGTGCAGTCATTAGTGCACCTTTCTGCATTATCTTTTTATATCATAAACATGCACGTGTATGGCCTCGTCAGTGATTTTTCACTCACCTGTTCTTTTCGAGTTCATTGTGTGCTGACCTGTTGTAATGACAAACATGTAAACAAAACGGTTACTTGGCTTAATAATGTGAAATACAATATATATTTATATGATAGCTGAACTCAAGCGATATCATAAAAACACAAATTCTCAATTTTATTCCGAAGATGTTTTTAGGACTTTAACCTACCTATTGTGAATATTGTCCAGTTTCCTGTTCTTCAGTTTACGTTGTTTCTGTTGATGTGAAATCTGGGTTGCAGGGTATGCTGAAGCATAGCCGTGCTCACATTCTGGTGATAAAAGACAAGATAAAGAGGATTAAATATAACGTGCATTATTTTATTTTTTACAGTTATGCTATAAGGAAGAAGAAGAAGATGTGATTTTGGCATTGGCAACACACCCACTGAATAACTAAAATTAAATGTCATGCACAAGCAAAGCAAAAATGTATATACACACGTGTGCGTGAGACAATCTAAACTAACAGCAGCTCAGACTGAGCAGTAAACGCTCGGAAGCAGCCCTCAAGTAACAATTTAGCAAATCACACAAGGACTACTCTTCCCAGTAAACCTCGTCGGACACAACCCTGCATGTGATTGGTTATCTGCGGTGACACTCGCGCTGGGAACATGCGTACCGACCAATGAGAACATTGCAATTTGTTCCATGCGGAAACCATGTGAACAACACATACAAGGAAGCAGATGCTGCCCGAGCAAACCCGCAGTTGGATTTCGAATTAGGAATTTTAGTGGAAATAAAAACCTAAATTGCAGTTTTGGTTAGCGAGAGGGACCGTAAATGCGACATGTCTGATTGGATGAGATTTTAGGAGCGCAACCTTGAAATTAGTCGCGACAGACTGATAAAAAAAAAAAACATAAACGGGAAATTGGATGTCTCATACCATAAACCTCTACATGTACGATCGTAAATGTGCACATATGCATGACTGTGCTAGTTAATACAATGAATACACGGAACCGAGCGTTTTCAGCTGGTCTGCGTCTCCCACGGTCTACAAAAGACCAGTTTTTAATGGGAGCGGATTGCTGCAGGCTATTGTTGCAATCCTGTCTCCGCGATGCAATTGCTTCCTGATTTCCAAAGATAGGTAATTTCTGAAGTTCTGTGTCGAGTGGTCATATTATGTAGGATAAGCATGAGGCAGATAAGACCATACGGTTTTCCAGTAGCATGTAAAACATGACGGGCTGCTGTCTGGCTGCGCGTCTTTTGTCGCCTTCGCCTCTATTGTTGTCTGCTCGGCGCATTACGTGTTAATATCCCCTGCAGCCCGTGTTTACTTACTTCCGTTGTTCTTCTCAATGTTTTCAATATAATTGGCTGCATCGAGCAGCACCTGCACGTTCTTCATAAAAGTGCCGATTTGGTCCATTGCGGAACATTTGGAGTATATAACGTCGCTGAAAGAATAGTCGGACATCTCTCCGAAATCCTGCTGGTCCATGGACGCATCAGACTCCGACAGGACCTCTTCGGGTTTCAGCTCGCTGTGATATCTCATGTACTTTACCATTTTTCTCTTTCTTTTTTTTTTTCTTTTTAACTTTAGGCTTTTGGGGGGGGACTTTGACAAATACGCAGCGCTGAAATTGCTCTCCTTGTTCTGTCTGTGCACTGAGCGGATGACTGAAATGAACTAGGCTGGATGGAATTGCAGTCCTTAGCCTCAGCCACTTGCCCTACTTGGTGGATAATCCCTCCCACTAACGCATGCACATTGCATTCATTGTCAACCGTGCCATAATAAATCCTCATTATCAATACTGCAAGAGAGTAACAAATAGCACACTTGTGTCCAGTGACATTCTGAAATAACGCTTGCTTTCATTTGTAATAAAGCTGCATTATTTTAGTTGGCATAAACCGAATCATCATGACAAATGCTCTGCTTCTTATGTGCATACAGTTATCACCAAATATGTATGTGAACAGAGTTTAAAAGTGAAAAAGCATTAAGATCAAATGGCAGATCTAATCAATAGTTCAACCTGGTTACCAGGGACAGCTGCCAGGGTTGGTCTCAGTTATAAATATGTAATTACTTGGGGCTTTTGTGTTGTTAAAGGGCCCCACATGGTAGTGCTTTACTGTTGGAACTGCACAATATTTCCATGGTTTTAAATGTGGTCTCTAATTAACATATCTACACATTTGTACATTGGGACAGCAGCTTAGAGAGCTGCATGTGATGCTTTCATGTTGCACAGCGTTGTCATGCCATTGTCACACACACACACACACACACAAAAAAAAAACAGATACCTGTGCGAGATTTGAAAGCTGATTGAATGCACAACAAGATGCAGCACGCAGGTGTTTGATGTGGTAATTTTAGGTGATTTGTTTACTTCCCACTGGACCCAGAAATTGAGTATTGGAAGGGGAGTGCGGGGTGGTGGTGGTGGTGGTGGTGGTGGTGGTGGGAGGGTTCCTCTTGGCATAAATCAAATAAACTCACATTAGTTCAGGTGCAGTTTGTTTGTTTGCCTTTATTTGCATTTAATAATCTGTCCTTATCACCTCAGTCCCTCTGGCTGTTTTTTCCTTGTTCTAAAGCATTCTAAACTGTCGCAGATATTTAAAGGAAAGTTGCAAACAAGTGAAAGGATTTTTTTTAATAGGCATAGCCAATCCTTTAGGTGCCTTTCCCCATGAGTGTATAAATGACCTTATTTTACTAATCTTTAAAGTTAAATGCTGTTTGCAAAAATTAACCTTGAAATTGAATCTTCCACGAGCTTGATGGTCCACTTCTGTTGTCCCCTTTGAGAGATTAAGAAGTCATTTTCCCCCACACCGGGAGGAATGGAAGAGAACAGAGGGGGAAAGGGACTGCCTTTACAAGGCCAGCCATGCGTGCACGGCTGTGTTGTGCCTCTGAGACAATGGGTGCAGATGGCTGGCCCGCTGCAGATGTGGTCTGGCCTGTAACGGACGCCTGTGAGAGAATATACCGTCCCATGGAGGCTTTCCTAAGCCTGGCGAGGCCTCTCACATAGACACTGAAACAGAGACCCACACTTCAGGGACACATATTCTTATGAATACAGGTCTGTTTTGAATTATAGGCATTTTATATTTCTCTCCTGACATGCAATAAAGCATTTGTTACTGGAGCATGCTTAACATATGAAACAATAAGCCCTACTGCTATGCATGTGCTCCAAAGGACACACAAATAGAGTGAGACATGGACAGAGAGTTCAGTGGGGGATGGAAACTGACAGCTTTTTTACCAGGAAAAGACTCATCTGTGCTGTGAGGCTTGTGTGCAGACAGACTCTGTGTACTGCACACTGATAGTGACTGTGGAAAGCTGACCCGCTGTAGGTTGGTGTAGAATGTGACCCCAACTGGAGTAATCTGAAAAGCCTGAGGATTACACCAGTGGCTCAGTTGTCACAGAGGAGGCAAAGTCACACAGTGGTGCAGTGTGTATAGTCTTGTCTTTATAAAAGAATATGACAAAAATCTCACTCTGCTGTCAACACATCAGGGAGAAAAAGACAATTTGGTGTTGTTAAAAAGGCAAATACATTTTTTTTTAAATGCAGGGGTCTCTATCTGATATTACCCTGTTAAGATAATGTTTTAGGACCGTCCATTGTACAGCGGTAGTCTCCTGTTGTTTCAAAACAATAGCTGCACTTTGGCCCAAGGTCACAGCAGGACAATACAGCAGACCAGACGTGTGTCACCTGCTCTGCTCTCTCCTTAGCACCGTCTGGATGTCGATGAGCTCAGCACAGAGCTGTTTCCTTATTTATTCTTAATAACTGCCAGTCTTTTCTTGTTTGTTTTTACATGAGACTTAAAATCACTTTTTCTTGATTGTGCCATTTTTTTTTTTTTTTACTGAGTTAAATGCACCACCTTAATGCAACGCCTACTTCTCCATATTCCACCTCACAGAAAGTGAGGTGTGTGTGTGCGTGTGTGTGGTTTGGGGATGGTTGAGGTTCAGATCCTGTCACTCCCCCCAACATGAACACCTGTTGGAGACACCAAATCCTCTCTTTGTCTCTACATCCCCCCTCTCAATGGATTACTATGACAACACCCATTCATATGATGGCTGAATGCTGATTATACAGCTTCACACAATTATGTCTGAATAGAATATATTGTTTTAGGAAAGCTTGCCTTTTCTTTTCTTTGATTCTTTCTTTGATTCTTTCTTTCTTTCTTTCTTTCTTTCTTTGTTTAACTTGGATGGGAAGGCTGTGTAAATAGTTTCCAAGATTTATTTCATGCATTTTGTGTTATTCTATCTGGTGAAAATGGCTCAAGTTTTGTGACACATCATTATCCAACAGCATCAGAAATCACTACATGAAGTACTGATTTCCATGTCTGTACCACAGAGGGTACTTTTGTATACCTCTGCGGTAGCCAGGGCGTATGTGGAGAGATGATCAACTAAGTCAACTGAAAAACATGAAAGTACAACTTAGACAAAGAGTTGAGGGTATCTGGACAAGTTTAGGCAACTAAAAAAGAGACAGGAAATAGCCAAAGGTAAGGATTAATGATGGAAACAAGAAAGTAATCATTAAAAAACTGTGGCTAGGCAGTTGTTCACTAGTATAAACAAATTCCTGTTTCCCAAAGGTTCACTAAACTGGTTAGCTAAACCGTATGGCTTACCAGTTATGGAAAAACTATTGAAGTTATTGGCCAACAGTATAGGCCACAGTCATGGTAGTAATAAAGTACACCCTCTTTTAATTCTAAGGTTTTATATATCAGGGCATGATAAAAAAAATAATTTGGTCTTTAGCAGGTCTTAACATGAGGTAAATGTAGCCTCACATGAACAACAGCAACAATTTATTTAACAAAAATGAACCTGAAACGCAGAACTGTGTGAAAAACTACGCAAGTATATAATTACTGTTTACTTAGGTAATAAGAGGATAGGTAGCAGCCAGGTGCTGCTAATCAAACATAATTGTTTAATTGATCACCAGGAAGTGTGAGCACCTCCATAAAGTTTTGGCAGTTTTCGGCTGAGAAGCATTCAGGTGAAATGCCCGAGAGGAAAGACATGAGCAGTAATCTTAGTCAAGCAATTGTTGCTGATCAACAATCTGGGATGGGTTAAAAGAACATTGCCAAATAATTTAAGAAACTGCAAACAAAAGAAAACAAAACAAAGCTTTCAGAGCATTTCAGACGCAGTTACACTACAGGCCTCAGTTAGTATGTTAAAGTTCATGAGGATACAGAAAGAAAAAGAGTGAATGAGTACGACTCATTTGGAAGGGTTGCCAGGAGAAAACCTCTTGTGGCAACCCCTTGACGGCATGGCTTAGGTTTGCAAAAGCTGCATCTGAACAAATCACAAGACTGCTGGAGCAATGTCCTTTGGATAGATAAGACCAAAGTGTTTTGCAGCCACTGGACCTGGTCACCTTGGAGTCATTGATTCAACCATGAAAACCTATACTTCTAGAGTCAAATGTGGGGCCATCTATCTGACAACTAAAACAACTAAATGCAACAGGAAAACTAAAACTTGAGTCATGCAACAGGACAACGATCCCAAGCAGAAAAGAAAAGAGTCGAGGTATCAGAAGTCCAGACTTTAACCTCATTGAAATGCTGTGGTGGGACTCTGACAGAGCTGTGCATAAATTAATACCTGCAAACCTCAATAGAGTGAAGCAACACTGTCCTTCACAACAATCTCAGAGGCTGATAAAGTGACACAGAAAACAATTGCTTTCCTGCTGCGAATGACGCTCTATGAGCTATTGGACCATGAGGTGTATTTGGGTTTTCATGCACAGCTTCTCAATTTTTGCTTAGTTTCTGTCAAATCAGTAGTGGCACGGTGTAATATAGCACAAGAGAGACCTGGCTAAGAGGGCAGCATATAACACATACTCAATGAAATGAATGACTAAATGATTAAATGGAGCAGTGGTGAAATGTAATGGTTCAAAGCTGTAGTTCTGTCAGCTTAAACATCAAACTCACCGCTGAGAAATGCTAAGCCCAGAATAGTCCAGATCTAGTTCAAGTTCAAATGAACACATTTAATACACGAGGGCTCGTGGATGGAAACTGTTCACTTTAAAATTTGACTGTATAAAAGTTTCTGGATAAAAAAAAAAAGATTGGGAACCACTGTTTTAAATTCAGAAATTAAGTATATTTCAGCTAATAAATAAGAGAGAAACAGAACAGTTATGGAAACATATCCCAGTTTTTATTAAATCAGGTATAGAAGGCATTATTAAAAGAGTGACTTTGAAGCAAGGCGACTGTCATGAAAAACAAACAAAAAAAAATATACAAAAGCAATGTAAACAACAGAGGAAGAACAGCATTAAGCACACTAATTACATAAGTAATAGTTTGTAAACACAAAGCGCTCTGCATGTTCAGTAAATGAGCTTAATTAAAGTGGGTAAAAAAAAAAAAAAAAAAAAAAAGAG